>JAQISU010000196.1:6397500-6662500 GCA_029339505.1 Unio delphinus | reverse complement strand
TCAAAACTGGTCATCCAGAAAGCCTATTTAATATTTATTTTTTAAATCAATAAATTATTTAAAAAATAGAAATGTGTATCTTAGAGCTATATTGTTATCAACAAAGATGTTGCCCCGTTGTGGTCACCTCATTATTTGAATAGACGAATGATGTATGTTATTATCAGGAGTTGGCTCTCCTGTACAAGGAAGAAAACTTCATACCTATGTAACTCCAGAAGGTTTCGGGAGTGAAACTTAAAAGAAGTCAAAACGAAAACACAAAAGAAAAACAAGGAAGAATATTTCACTTGTGAGATTTTTTTTCAAAAACGAAGAAATAACTGTCTTTGCATTGTTGAACATTTTTTCTAGATTATATGCTGCATTCATCTCGTTTGTGTAATGTCGATAATAGAAAAATATCTCACTTATAATTAAAAGTCCGTGTGTTCATATAACCTCGTTACATTTCTTACAATAACACATCCCGGAACAACACGATAAAAATATTAAACAAATGTTGCTGTCACCTTTCTTGATTGATACAAATATTATACTAACATTCTTCATTAAGGTGATAATTACTCTCAAGCTCGGACCAGGCTGATTCGATATAAATTGCTGACTGATTCGGCCCAGATATCTGGCCGATTCTCCAAACTTCCAAGCTGATTCGGACCATGTGAAATATTATTGTTTTGTACAGGATTTAAACATGAAATTTAAATTTGTTGTTAAAGATGATTTTCTCATTATGTCCCAAGTATGTCGATATTCAGTTCAAATATGTATTTAAGGTAACACAATCCCATTAGTAATTAGTGTTCATTGTGTTGTTATTTATAATAAAATAACGTATTCATCATTATGTTGCATCGGCAATTTAGTAGTAAAATGTTTTTTTTAAAAAAAACTTCTCGTTCAACTTTAAATAGTTTGTTTTATTGAGAAATAATAAAATTACGAACACTCACAAATAAAAAGATATAAAAGGATGTTGACCTCAATAGCGACCGCATTTCCTGCGTGGGCGTCAATGCTGTTTTTTTTATATCAAGTTCAAGTATCAGTCAGTATTAGGTTGGTGCCCTTTCATATATAAAACTGCAGACGTCACACCATGATTACAACCGCTCTATCAGTTTCCAATTAAATTTTTCGAATAATTTGAAGAGCAGCGCAAAAGGGACAGATACCACTTCTTTTTTTTATCAAGTACAGAAACTGAGTTGATCAAATGGAAAAGTTGAAAGTTACAATTGTTTTAGATTTATAAGTTATTAAGGTGAAGAAAGACAACAATAAATAAAGCCTTAAAACCATGTGGCGACATCTCACAATTAGTATATAGGGCCCTTCTCCCACGGAGGGTTCTCAATGGGGCGAGTTCACCAGAAGTCATTATCAACAATGCCGGTGTGTACACAGTGTCTCAAATTACGTCATTTGCGTTATGTGTGCGGAAGAGGGAAGCACTTTGTTTTTTTTCAAGACAGTTGGTGATGTGATCCATTTTCATAAATTTCTTTGCAACGAATAAGATACAAAGGTACACATTTTTCAGAAAATGAACCATATACATATAGATTTTTTTTTTTACAAGTTTGAGCGAATTTCAGTTTTGTATGTTTGTCCCCTTTAAGCAATTGACGATATACGAAAATCGATCATTTCATTAAATACGTGATTTTTCCCAGAAGACAAAAATAAAGATTGCCAAGAACTTTATATTGAAGAAAAAAATGTCAAAACATATCTGTCTTCAAAAGTATTATTACGCTCGACGTGAAAATAAAAACAATTATTTTTATCAAACACATTCTTGAGATTTTACATAAAACGCGCTATCACCAATAATACAATTTTGTCTTGAAAATGATACTTTGTCTTAAAAAGATGAAACATCCATGTTATTATCAACTTTATCCACAGCTTTAAATTTGCATCATCACAAACGAGTCACTTTTCAGAATAAATGTGAAGGCATCGATGAAAAGTAAATACATACATTTAAAAAAAGATTCAGAATTGAAAATACTTTGCCAAGAGTTCACTAAGCACAGTGATCTTAATGGGATATTTTAAACTTAACAGTCACTAACAGATGTTCTTTGGACCAAAACGTGTAAATGGGATGAGTTCTTACATTTAGTCCAGTTATGCGACATGATCGTAAATATATGGGAAAGTGGCTCCAAATGAAGTAAATGATAGATCATAATTTTTTCGCATGTTGATAAATCTTAGTACTAATCTATTTTTCACAACAGTGAATGTAATACCATTCTGAATATAGGCATTTCCTGCCCCAGTTCTGGCATGCCATATATACAACTGTATTTTTTTAAATACAGTTATTATTAACAAAATTTCATACAAATTGCTGATTGAATGTCTTGATTGTTTATATTTTTGAGTCATCAGGAAAGTAAAATTTATCATATTTATATTAATGTTCACATTTTTAATTTTTATATATACATATAAATAGGTTTTAAAATAGTTTTGCTAGAGAAAGACCTATATAGGGTATATACTTGAGTGTCAAGCTTCTCTCTCTCTCTCTCTCTCTCTCTCTCTCTCTCTCTCTCTCTCCACAAACATACTTAGAGGAAAGAAAATCAATTTTCTGTTACCTTTAACTTGCGCAAGGTAACGTAAAAGTGTAACTCAGTAATAAAAAGTGCGTGATTCTCGTTAGTGAAACGACTGCAATCCCGTAATGATGTCGTACTCAAAAACCTAAGAAAATATTGGGCGTTCGTTATTTTGTGAAATTGTGTCTCATTTCACGACGCACCTTAAGTTTACGCATCCAATCATCGTACGTTTTAAACATAAGAAAATGCTACGATATTTCATAAGAGTGTTTCACAGAGATATCCTTAGGAACATTTCGTATGGCTAAAAAACACTTTTGTGTAAGCTACTCTTTTGAATAGGAAATACACTGTAAATTAGTAAAAGTTACTTGGCAAGATACAAAGGACGGCGACGAAGACGACGACGACAACAACAATAACAATAGAAAGACCCCAGAATTATGGGCAAAATGTGTCTTGACATATTGGTCATAATAATGAAATACAGGTATTATTTAAATTAAAGAAGATAGTGTGTGTGTTTGTATGGGGGGATTAATAATTGTGTCGTGTCCAGATAATGTCTATCTTGTCACTGTCAGAGATCCAACACCCATCCCATGTCCTTGATGAAGCGAACTTGGAAATATATTCAAATATAAACTATTTTTTAATACATTATTTTAAAAACAAATCCAGATTATCATACTTAAAACCTTTGTGAAGTTTTTCCACCCTAGGCAGTTAACTTGTCTGACTAATGGGAAACAGTAAGCACGTGTGTGAATGTGTGTGTGTTTGTGTGAGTGTGAGAGACAAACAGACAGACAGACAGACAGAGACTGACTAACAGATAGCGAAAAAGAATGAAAAGGAGACTGTCGTGCTAGAAGTCAATGAATAAATAATTTAACTTATTTCTGAAGGATGCGGTTAAGCCTCACTTATTTTTTTATCTGTTACAAAAATTGTTACACCCCCTTCTTTGCAATAATATTCCATTCTCTCCAATGGGACGTGACGTAGATCCACTCACTCGCAAAATATTTACAAAGGACGGCGACGACGACGACACGAAAAACTGCAATACAATACAACGACCGAAATATCTGGCAAACAGTGGAATAGCTTATTGGTCATATGGAATGGTATATAATTATTTATGTATACAAAAAAATTGGATGCATATCTGTGTGCTTTCGTTCGTGCATGTGCACGTGTTTATGCGGTGACGGAATTATGATATTATCTCCAAAAGGCACTCTAAGAGATTCAATTCCAATTCCACCGATCTTCACTTGCCTACGTTAGCCATTGATTTAATTTTGATTTGGCCCAGAACATACGTAGATCCGTGTTTCTGAAGAGAAGTCTATCCGTCTCAAGAAGATTTTAGCTGCAGTGGGCAAGAACCAATGCAACGTACATACAATAGTGGACAAGAACTATTTAGCGTACATACAACGATGGACAAGAACTATTCAACGTACATACAACAATGAATAAGACATACAACAATGAATAAGAACCATTCAGCGTACATACAACAGTGGTCAAGAACCATTCAGCGTGACGCAACAATAGCAAAGAACCATTGCACGTATTCAAATGAAATTTTGCTTGCATTTTTGTATGCATACATAAAGAACCTAATTAGATTTTCAGGTAATTACAGACATAGTTTTTGTTTTACACCTTTTAAAACTGTTTTGTATTTTTTTTTAATTAAAATTGTTAGGTAAGATTAAACACAAATCTATCTAGGCCGAAAATATTAAAATGAATAGTCATATTTCTATTAGTATGGAAATAAAAAAGATTATATATTCTGAAAAATCCGTCAATTTGTTTATTCCTTTAATTATTTCGTATTCACATTTTTTAACTTTTTGAAATGTTACATTTTCAATATAAACCGTGTCATAAAGCCATTAAGCAAGAACAACTTGACGTCGATAAAATAAATAAAATGTCTCGCTTTTCTTTACATTGTGATGTGAGCAAAACCGAGACGATAAATATATAAATAAAGACTTGAAAGTAGCACATATATTCATCTTGGACCTCGATACATTGAAGACAATCTTTTTAATTGTCTGCATAGAACAGCAGTTAAACACCACAACATATGCACATCGTTTCCATTGAGAAATTACTAGTCTGTTCACTTGGATATCATACACAGCGGCAAATTTTTGCCTTGGCAAACTAGGCAGCTGCCTAGGGCAAATGACTGTGTTCCTCTTTCGACTCAAACCAGCTGTATGTGCTGGGGAGAGACACGAGGATGAACAACCTAACCCGACCTGGTAGGAGGCTCCAGCCAGTGCCGAAATGGTACACATTGAGGACACAGGACACGGAAAATAATATGTCAGTTCTTCCGAACGAAATAGAAAATAATGGACCATATTTAGTTATATGTACACGTAAAAAATTATAATGTGTAAAGAAAGGTATAGTTGGTACTTGTCTTTTTCAATTCAAAGTCTGCTTGTCTATTTTCTAAGGTCAAAGTACGTTAAATAGATAATAAAAAAAGTAAAGTTATTTTGTGCTAATTAAAGAAACGGGGACTCCGACTCTGTTAACTTTCTTGGGGCCCTGGGTCACTATGTCCGGGCCTGGTCATACAAGAGGAATTTTACTTTTTCTTCTATTTGTGTTTTTGTTCACATTACCTTTTTAAACCAGCGAACTTGAAGAAAACCAATGGATCTTAAGATCAGATGCCATAACAATGTTGTATGAAATAAATCAAGAGTCAAGAATTACTGTTACGAGATGTCTGAATGCTCTATTTGAAAAATAAATAAAATTTCAAAATAAATAGAGACATAATATTGGCTTGTTTTAAACTGTTCAAATTTGTTCAGTAAATGAGAAAAGCAAATGACGATTATGTAGGTAAATGTAAGTGTACAGTTCATCCAGCTACTGATTTGAATAAAAAGTCTGATGAAAATGTAATTCACCTATAAATGTAATGGTTTTTTTTAACAATTTCTTTTGTTAGTTTTATTTCTTGGAGATTTCCGCTCCTGAAATGGAAATAGGAGCAAAGAAATGTGACAAATTTATTAATCTGACTTAATAAACCATTATAATAAGTAGATTAGTCCCTCTATATAATCATAATAATCCTATATAAATAATATATTAGTCCCTCTATAGAATCATAATAATCCAATATAAATAATACATTAGTCCCTCTATAGAATCATAATAATCCAATATAAATAATACATTAGTCCCTCTATAGAATCACAATAATCCAATATAAATAATACATTAGTCTCTCTATAGAATCACAAATATCCAACATAAATAATGCATTAGTCTCTTTATAGAATCACAATAATCCAATATAAATAATACATTAGTCCCTCTATAGAATCACAATAATCCAATATAAATAATACATTAGTCCCTCTATAGAATCACAATAATCCAATATAAATAATATATTCGTCCCTCTATAGAATCACAATAATCCAATATAAATAATACATTAGTCCCTCTATAAAATCACAATAATCCAATATAAAAAATACATTAGTCCCTCTATAGAATCACAATAATCCAATATAAATAATACATTAGTCTCTCCATAGAATCAAAATAATCCAATATAAATCATATATTAGTCTCTCTATAGAATTACAATAATCCAATATAAATGATACATTAATCCCTCTATAGAATCACAATAATCCAATATAAATGATACATTAGTCCCTATATAGAATCACAATAATCCAATATAAATGATACATTAGTCTCTTTATAGAATCACAATAATCCATTATAAATAGTACAATAGTCCCTCTATAGAATCATAATAAACCAGTAAAAATAGTACATTAGTCTCTTTATAGAATCATAACAATCCATTATAAATAGTACATTAGTCTCTCTTTAGAATCGTTATGTCGAAATGAAATTTTGTGTAATATCCAAATGAAACTAGTGTACAAATAGTATGGATAACTCCAACCAAGTTTTTCTAACTAACCATTTTAAATTCTCTTCACGTGTTTATTTTATATAAGGACCACAGGGTCAGCATGAAAGAGTTCCTTTCGTTGACCATAGGTAAAACATCTAATAATTCCGGCATGAAAGTGTTCCTCTAATTGTTTTTAAAACATCTATTTATTTCCGGCATGAAAAAGTCCCTATCATTAACGATTATTAATAATAATTACGGCATGAGAGAGTTCCTTTCATTAACCGTTATTAAAACATCTAATTCCGTTTTCAAAACCTCGGCCAATGTGGGGATGCGAGAAAGCTCACCAATAGTTTCCAGTGGGTAGGTGGTTTTTACCGGGTTTTTCCTGGACTTTTTTCCATGAATTATTCTGACGGCCTGGTATCATGCGCTCAAAAATGGCGTTAAGCCCAAAGTAACAACATTTAAAGACATCTGCTATGCCACACGGATAGTAAATGTTGACATTGTCACAAGCAAACACGCAGAAAAGAAAATTGTATACATAATAGAGTAAGGAAAAGAAGTTAGTCTACTGGTTTACATTTCCCGCATATTGATTTATCTCTTAGCTTACATTTATGCATTCTGTATCATCACATCGGATGAAAACCCTCTTAATATCAATACTTGCTGACCTTGACATGCCGTATATATACGGGAGTAATTTTTGGACGTTATTTTTATATTTTATTTGTAACAGAATTTCATTAATATTATTAATTTAATGTCTATCTTGATTGTATTTTATGAGACTAAAGAACAAATTAAAGTATCATTAATGATTACATATTTATTTTACTGATAACCTTCATAAAGGGGCCTCTAGTGGCCGAGTGGTCTAAAGCGCTCTCCGTTACGGATCACTGCCATCTCACTTCTGTCTGCGTGGGTTTGAGTCTCAGATTCGGCTTAATATAGTTATTTGAGAAAGCTTGCCAGTAGCTTCTCGTGGGTCGGTGGTTCTTTCCGGGGGTCTTTCCCCCACCAATAATACTGGCCGCCATGTATTGCCTATCGTGTGCTGAATTATTTTCAGATATCTTTGCATGAAGAAACCTAATTTTCAGAAGAAAATTAAAATTAATATTGTAGAGTAAGTGAATATATCAAGATGTAACAATAATTTGCAAAATTTATCGCAATATCTAAATCTGACAAGCTCAAAAGGGATCTTTTGTGCCAAAGAAGCTTTTGTTATATTAGTCCAGTCACGTGATCCCTAGCTAATTGTAATTGTCTTTGACGATACATTTGCAAAATTTCTATAGCGGATTTACCGAGATGGAGAAGACAGCTCATAATCACATCCTTTTTCTCCCAACCCACAGATCCCCTTGGTCCATAAACACACTTACCTATCACCAAAAGTTAGACAGATCATGAAGATATTATTGGTGCCATAAAATCTTCAATGAAATGAGACTCTTGCCGTAATTTATTTTGAATCATCCAATTAATTTTTAACAAGTCATTAATTGCCACATAATTATTTATTCATGCAATCTCTCTGAATATATTGTTGTTTTCAGGAGCATACATACATACATACATACATACATACATACATACATACATACGTACATACATACATACATACATACATACATACATACATACATACATACATACATACATACATACATACATACATACATCTGCATACATAGTAACGTTCTCCTTAGGATTAAATTTTGTTTTGCATGTATTAAAGTATGGTAAACATTATAAACATTTTACGAAAGCTACAATGTCGATGTTATTAACCATGTTGAGGTAATTGTTTTAGCGCTTACAACTAAAATAACATTTATTAGTGTTTGCAGGCGAGACAAGAAAGAGAATCCATTAAAGACCAACATTTTGCATCTTTTTTTCCTTATCTCAATCTCTCAACTTCTTCCTCCAAATGAGTCAACAATATAATATGTACATTAATAGTGAAGTACATGCAAGTATGCTTTTTATGACAGGTACATTCATAGTTTTAAGTACATTCGTGTACAATTATCACAGGTACATTCATAGTTTTAAGTACATTCGTGTACAATTATCACAAGTACATTCATAGTAAAGTTTGCTCGTTTGTTTGTTTAATTTGGAGTTTTAACGTAACTTTAAAAAAAAATCAGTCATATCGCTACGATGTCTGCATTAAGGCAGTTTATAGTGATGTCTAGCACTGGGGCATCAAGCCGCAGACATGTAGCATGATGTCTCACCTAGTCACATTATCCTGACACCAGGCCGACCAGTCATAACCTATTAACGCTGAGCGTCAAGCGAGGCAGCTGTTAGTACCATTTTTGTAAGTCTTTGGTATGACTCGGTCGGGGATCGAACCCACGACCTCCCGCTTCCGCGGCGGACGCTCTAACCACCAGGCCACAGGAGCGGTTAATCCAGGATATAATATGGTGTTATCATATCCTAATAATATCATGGATATAATATGGTGTAATTATGTCTTAATAATAAGCTGTATATAACATGGTGTTATTATGTCTTAATAATACCCTGGAACAAATATGGTGTTATTAAGTCATAATAGCATTCTGGATATAATATGGTGATATCTCCTAAAATATCCTCGATATAATATGGTGTTATTATGTCATAATAATATCTTGGATATACTAAGGTTTTATTATGTCCTAATAATATCCTGGAAATACTTTGGTGTTATTATGTCATAATAATTCCCTCGATATAATATGGTGTTATTACGTTCTAAAAATATCCTGGATATAATATGGTGTTATTACGTTCTAAAAATATCCTGGAAATAAATTTAATATCCTGGAAATAAAAGTGTGTTGTTATGTTCTAATAATATCATCGATATACTATGGTGTTATTATGTCATAATACTATCCTGGATATAATATGGTGTTATTATGTCCTAAAAATATCCAGGATATACTATGTTGTTCCTATGTCCCAAAATATCTAGGATATAATACGTTATTATTATGTCCTAATAATATCCTGGATATAATATGGTGTTATTTTGCTATAAATCAGAGCAAGATCTTCCATTTATTGACAGAAAAGAATGTGACAAAAAATAATGTATGTCTTCTGCTCCATACTGTTGAACTGTTGTATTTTATATAATTGCAGTGTACTGTTTGTATGTATCCACCTCTACTAATAACGCCCATCAATCATAATGCAGTGTACCATTGTACGTATCCAGCTGTACTAATAACGCCATAATTCATACATGTTATAATTACAGTATATCGTACCGTATCAATCATACATCTAATATAATTGCAGTGTACCGTACCGTATCAAGCATACATATAATATAACCGAAACAAAGTATGTCAGACCTTAGGTTGCAAAACATTATTAAAACTTTCACTGAAATGTTCAATAAAGTATGTCAGACCTCATGTAGCAGTACAGTATGAACATATTCACTGAAATATTCCATTAAGTATGCGAGACCTGACCTAGCAGAACGGAATAAAAATATTCACTGAAATATTCCAATAGTATGTCAGATATTAAGCAGCAGAACAGTATGAAAATATTCACTGAAATGTTCCACTAAAAATGTCAGACCTCAGATAGCAGTAAAGTCAGCAAATAGGCACTAAAATATTCAATTAAGTATGTCACATCTTACGCAGCAGAACAATATGAAAACATTCACTGAAATATTCCAATGAGTATGTCACACGTTAAGTAGCAGAACGATATGAAAACAATCACTGAAATATTCCATTTAGTAGAACGATATGAAAACAATCACTGAAATATTCCATTGAGTATGTCACACGTTAAGTAGCAGAACGATATGAAAACAATCACTGAAATATTCCATTGAGTATGTCACACGTTAAGTAGCAGAACGATATGAAAACAATCACTGAAATATTCCATTTAGTATGTCATACATTAGGTAGCAGAACAGTATGAAAACATTCACTGAAATATTCGACTAGTATATCAGACCTTATGTAGCAGTACAGTATGAATGCATTAACTGAAATATTCCATTAAGTATGTCAGACCATTGGTATCAAAACAGTATGAAAACATTCACTGAAACAAAGTATGTTAAGCCTTATGTAGCAGAACAGTATGAAGACATTCACTGAAATATTCCATTAGTATGTCAAACCTTCGGTAGCAATACAGTATAAAATTTTCACTGAAATATTCCATTGAGTATGTCACGCCTTACGTAGCAGAACAATATGAAAACATTCATTTAAATATTCCATTAAGTATGTCACACCTTACTTAGCAAAGCAGAATACAAACATTCACTAAAATATTCGGCTAGTATATCAGAAATTAGGTAGCAGTACAGTATAAAACATTCACTGAAATATTTAAGCATGTCAGACCTTATGTAGCAGTCCAGTATAAAAACATTCACTGAAATATTCCATTAAGTATGTCCGACTTTAGGTATCAGAACAGTATAAAAAATTTACGGAGATATTCCATTAAGTATGTCAGACCTTACGTAGCAGGACAGTATGAAAATATACCCTGACATATTCCATTAGTATCTCAGACATTAAGTAAAAAACGTGTATGAAAATATCATCTGACATATTCTATTAGTATGTCAAACATTAGTTAACAAAAGTGTATGAAAATATACCCTGACATACCATTAGTATGTCAGACATTAGGTAACACAGGTGTATGAAAATATATCTTTACATATTTCATTAGCATGTCAGACATTAGGTACCAAAAAATGTCTCCTAACATATTCCAACAGTACGTCAGACAATAATAATAATAATAATAATAATAATAATAATAATAATAATAATAATAATAATAATAATAATAATGAGGACTTCGTAAAGCGCATAATATTTAGAAGCTATAAGCGCTTTACAACATCTTCAGTGATATATACTACACTACAGAAAAACAAAAAACAAAAACCATGAAATTGAAAAACATAAAACATGCTGAAAATATTTAAGGTAAATAATATTATTAGGTCTCTAAGTTTGTTCTTGTAGTCAAAAAAGGTAAGTTTTAAGAGCACTCTTACAAGGGACCACTTAGTCTTTGTGTCTAATTTCAATGAGCAACTCGTTCCACATCGCTGATCCCTGGTATGCAAAAGAAAGTTGTTGATATGACATCGTTTTTATACTGGGAACAATGAGTATACGATTGTCAGAAGAGGAGCGTAAGGATCTTCCTGGTGTATACACATGGGTGAGGCTGGATATTTATGTTGGACTGGGGTTTGTCAGTGAAACGTAGCACAGAGAACAACTTATGTGTTTGATTCTGTATCGAATGGATAGCCAGTGTAGGGTACAGAGCAGAGGTGAGGTGTGCTCTGATCGAGGTACTCTAAAGGTCATCCGTGCGGCTATTTTTGAACTTTTTGAAGTTTCTGGAGTACATATTCTGACGAACAAGACGGAATTGAATTACAATAGTCCAGTCTTGAGAGAACTAATGACCACACAAGTGTTTTAGTGGTATCAACTGAAAGGTATTTGCGTCTCAGCTCAAGATATTCAGCCTTGCAAATGTTCATGACATGTTCGTGCAATGTGCGAGTACTGGCTTGAGTAAAACCTAGGTTTTATACTGACGGTGAATTTAATGTTGATGTTGCTGATATTTATTAATTGAGATAAAGGATGTGAATGAGATAGTCTCAGTTTTATCACCATTCATCTGCAGCTTGTTACATGTCATGCATGATTTGACAACAGAAATGCACCTCTCTACTCCATGGATGGTAGCATCAACTTCGGTTGGGTGGCTAGACTTGTATATTTGGGTGCCATCAGCGTACAATTGGCGAGACATTTGGTGCGGATCTAGGACACATGAGAGCGGTTGAGTGTATAGAGTGAAAACAGGTTCAAAAACATGTTGGAGACGGTGAAGTAAAATATCATGGTATATTGTGTCACATGATGCAGACAAATCAAGGAGGGTGAGGACTGTACTATTTCAACTATCCAAAGCAGAGAGAATGTCATTAAATACTTTCAGAAGAGTAGTTTCAGTACTGTGGCAAGGGCGATATGCAAACTGTATATTGCTTAAAAGATTGTTTAAATTCAAATGCGATCCAAGTTGGGTTAGAACAACTTCTTTCATAAGATTTGTTTAAATGAACGGAAGATTAGAAACTGGCCGGCAGTTCTTTAAACAAGGTTATGTGTTGGTGTCTTCAGCAGAGGTTTTATGATGGCAGTTTTCAAAACTGATGAGAATTCCCTTGATAAGGTAGAGGTATTAATAACATCTGTTATTGAAGACAATTTTGGATCTAAGCACTCAAGCAGCAGTGATGTTTTAATTGGATCAAGTTCCCATGCCTTTGGTGCACCTCTTCATCACGATTGTCCCTACTAAATCCATAGAGACAGGTGCATATGCTCCTAATGGTTGTCGCTGAAATTCTGTGTCGTAACTATATGATGACGAGTTAATTGAAAGTTTTTTTTTTCTTTTTTTAAGGGAATCTCTAATGGTTTGCAAGTAGGTCCGGAAGGTTTACTGGAGAGGAGGTAGTTGGAAGTGGTGTATATTTGTTATTTGAAATTAGTTTGTTAGTAATCTCGAAGAGCTCTTTGCAGCTGCAACTCTCCGTAATCTTAGTACTGTAGTGGGATAATTTGGCTAAATGGACTATGTTTGTGAGGTTCTTCGTAGCGGCTTCATATATTTGTTTATAACTAGTGAGTTTGGTGGAAAGTCAAAACCTCTCTGCTTTTCGACGATGTCTTTTAGCAGTGCGAAGCTGGTCCCTAACACTGCTATACCATGGAGGACACATTTTTTTAATGATACTCTGCATTTGGTGGCTGGGGCATATTTTTGAAGCAATGAACGCAGGCAGTTATCGAGTTGTTCTGCTGTAGGATGTAAGTAAGTTGTTAGGTTTCTTGGATGTCATACATGAATTTGGTTCTATTTATCATACGGAGGTTTCTCCTTGTAATAAAAAAATGTGGAGGGTTAGGGACTGATACCTCAAGATGGCATATAATGCAGAGGTTATATATGATGCAATTTCGTAGGATACAAGGATGGATTGCAGAATATTATCATCAGGTCTCTGAAGAAACCAGTCTAAAATGTGACCAACTTTATGGTTGGGTTGGTTAACTGACGTTTATGGGTATCTAGGACTGTGAAAGTGAAAGTTGAAATCTCCAAGAATGATTAGGTTGCCACCTGTCGACTTTCCATACTCCAGACGATTGGGAAACTGCTCAAAAAAGAGAGATTCAGTCAGCTTATTTATTCTACTAGGAGCAAGGCGGTAGAGACAGAAAAAATGAACTGACCTTTGTTCCAGTGTGAGTGTTGTTTGAACTAGTTCAAAAGATGTATGGCATAAATTGAAGATTGTGTTGTATTTGAGACATTTTGTCATGGAATCCTTTGTCATGACAGCAATTCCACCTCTGTGAGACTTGCGGGGGTATGACTTGATGGATTATGCGGTGGGTGTTAAATACGCGCACTTGGTCTCTTTGCCTGATGTTTTTAGCCATGTTTCTGTGAAGAAGAAGACGTCGATATTCTGGTCGTTGATAAAATTAACTATTTCTTTGCGCCTTTCAGGTGATCCTATTGATTGGGCATTGAATAATGCAATACGTATTGGTATCTCTGGGATATTTGACACAACGGTTGACGATTTAAGATGAATTTTCACCAGGTTATCACAATTAACGGCATAATTTTCAAATTGTTTATCTGTTAAGGACAAAAGGGAGATAACTGGAATTCTTCTTCCTGTTCTACGCTTTTGTTCCTTCCGTTTACATGTAAATATAGTCTTGAGCACAATGTAGTATAAAGAGTCAAGATGTGGTCATTTAATGCAATTAATGAGGGTCCATCATAGCGTAAGCAGGTTGACTGGCGATCACGTGATGGCGGTTTATTCAAAAACAAAGGACATCTTAAGAGTGGAACAACGCAGCTAATAAAAAGTATAATTGTTCTAGTTTCCAAAACAAGGAGATAAAGAAACGCATCCGAATGCATGATTAAAGATAATAATGTATAGGAAGATACACAGCAATCACATATATCATGAAACATAGCACAAAAAAGGAAGCTACGTCAAGCAGTTAAGCGATAGCGGCCATCTTTCCGGAAGTCCAAAAGGTAACAAAAGTGTATAAAAATATAAACTGACATATTCTATTAGTATCTCAGACAATAGTTAACAAAAGTGTATAAAAATATCTCCTAAAACATATTCCAACAGTATTTCAGACAATAGGTAACAAAAGTGTATAAAAAATATACCTTGATACATTCCAATAGTATGTCAGACATTAAGTAACAGAAGTGGATGCAAATATACCCTGACATCAACAATTAGAACGTCAGTCATTAGGTAACAAAAAGTGTATGAAAATATTGACTGACATATACAATTAGTATGTCGGACACTAGGTAACATTATTCTATGAGAATATATCATGATGTCATCGAAATTTAAATCTTTTAGAACGTTTCATCATCGAGTATACATGGCTTCTACTGAGTATAGTCATGTCTGATAACAAAAACACACATAAAATCTTTATACGTATACATTGACAGTTTATTAACAAACAAATGGGTTTTATATATATTTTATAGAAGACTTACTCTGTTTTAGTGTCACTCCCTCAACTCTGATCAGACTGCAGTCATTTTCTGTCTGTCCTCCAGTGGCCATTTATTCGTTGTAACAGATTGTCGTTGACAGTTACTGGCTCAAAGAAAAGTAAGCCGTCAATCCAACACAATGCTGACACAAGGGTTACACTGAAAAAGAGCAAACTTATGTCAAGTGCATTCCTATTTTTGTCATGTATACATTATTGTGGACAATTTGTTTCGTAAAGAAAATCAGTATTATTTTAGTGTACTTGAAAGCAGACGATGCGTGTTCTATTATTTTATTCTACAAATATAGAAAAGTATTCAAGGAACACTAATAATGTAATACTGTTGTTATCCTCATTTGGAATTCATCCCGTGCACCAAAAACTAATTAAAGAAGTAGAATGCAGACAAAAGAAGAGATGCACACATACACACAGTCACTGAGAGAGAGAGAGAGAGAGAGAGAGAGAGAGAGAGAGAGAGAGAGAGAGAGAGAGAGAGAACATAGATGCACAGTCACTGAGAGAGAGAGAGGAAGAGAGAGAACAAGTCAACACAGATAAAAACAGTCACTGAGAGAGAGAGAGAGAGAGAGAGAGAGAGAGAGAGAGAGAGAGAGAGAAAGTCAACACAGATGCACAGTCACTGAGAGAGAACAAGTCAACACAGATGCAGTCACAGAGAGAGAGAGAGAGAGAGAGAGAGAGAGAGAGAGAGAGAGAGAGAGAGAGAGAGAGAGAAAGTCAACACAGATGCACAGTCACTGAGAGAGAGAGAGAAAGAGAGAGAGAGAACAAGTCAACACACATGCACAGTCACTGAGAGAGAGAGAGAAAGAGAGAGAGAGAGAGAGAGGGAGGGAGGGAGGGAGGGAGGGAGAGAGAAAGAGAGAGAGAGTTTTTGTTGTAAGGTTTAACGCCATTTTTCAGCACACGATAGGCTTGCTATACATGGCTGCCAGTAGTAACGGTGGAGGAAGAACCCGGGGAAACTCCCAGATGAACCAGCGACCCACTAGAAGCTACGGGCAAGCTATATCACATATCGACATTGGCCGAATCTGAGATTCGAACACATGCAGAGAGAGAGAGAGAGAGAGAGAGAGAGAGAGAGAGAGAGAGAGAGAGAGAGAGAGAGAGAGAAGAGAGAGAGAGAGAGAGAGAGAGAGAGAGAGAGAGAGAGAGAGAGAGATGTATAGGTGTTAGGTGTTTACAGAAAACAACGTGCATGTTTTATTTTCAGTAAACTTGTGTTCGTTGAAAATGGACAACGTTCTGAACATTAGATGAATTAGGATTTAAGTTACCTGCCATTTAATATATGGACGTGGTAATATGTGGTGGGTGTAACTACTGTGCATATCTCTCTCTCTCTCTCTCTCTCTCTCTCTCTCTCTCTCTCTCTCTCTCTCTCTCTCTCTCATTTATTAATGTGCTATTAATCGCACAACTCTCCAAGCGTTTAGTAACCTGGATTCGAGTAAACGTTTTTTCAAGGTCATGCATTGACTCTATACGAGTTCACGCAGTTATCAACACTGATAATATGAACATATACTTGTGCGGCGAGGAAATAAAACACACGTAGTTTAATTAATAAATAATAATTAATAGAATGATACTTACAGTATATCTATAAATCCCGTAAAATGTCTATGTTCCAAGTTAACTAGTGTATTCTGTACAATCACAGTACTTGTTTCACGTCGCCAAGCAAGGTAATGTTAGTATGTACTAATCCAACCAGTCATTGCAGAGAAATCCAAGCACATGACAAAATGCTTTAGTATTATTAGTCGACCTTGTATGGCAAGTGCAGGCGTGTACAGACAAGTAACCGAAATAATTGACCCAGAATTTAAATGACTTTAGTTAAGATATAAATATATCGTTCACTGGTTGACTTGGGGACACGATATGGCTGATATAATAAATGTGAATGTAAATAAAATTAAATAATGACATCATTCACGTATCTGATTTGAATATATAACCCTAAATAATCTATTCATATCTATCTATCTATCTATCTATCTATCTATCTATCTATCTGTCTGTTTGTCTGTGTGTCCATCCACCTTTTATCTATTTATCTATCCATCCATCTATCCATCGATCTATCTACCTTTATATCTACCTGTGCATCTACCTATCTATCTACCTATATATCTACCTATCTACCTACCTACCTATCTATCTATCATTCTATCTATCTATCTATCTATCTATCTATCTATCTATCTATCCATCCATCCATCCATCCATCCATCCATCCATCCATCCACGTACGTACGTACGTATGTATGTATGTATGTATGTATGTATGTATATATGTATGTATGCTGATGGCTATTACCTCTGCTTATTTGTAATCCGACCCATGTCTTCTACCTCTAATGAGATTCATCCACTCGTTCCTTTTAATTCTACTACTGCTAAAACTAATAACTGACCTTCTGCACAATAACTAATACTTCTACGGCTGCTTCTGATAAACCAACTACTACTAATAGGACATTCATGTGGTTGCAACAACATCCGGGTAAGTGCTAGTGTTATGTACACCCCGATGGATGGAATAAAGCAATAATACGGATCCCTTACAGACTATGTGGTCGTATGAACTGCTTTCCTTCCGTTAGGTGTGGATAGAAGATTTTGTTGTTTTTGATATTATATTTTGTGGTTTGTTTTCGTTCCCTTCTGTGTGGAAAGTAGATTTTGTCATTTTTTTTAAAAACTATATTTGGTGGTTTGTTTTCCCTCCCTTTTGTGCGGATAGTATATAATATGTGAAGTGAATGTAAGGGATATTTTCCTTTACATTATAGACGCTTTCGTCCACAATACACACGTGCCCCTATGGTCTATACTTTAAATCATTATCATCATTCGAGGAATTCAAAATTAAATACATCAAAATGGCCATCGAGTTATTTAACGAACTCAGAAACAGTTGGTTTTGGATGATGTATGTAGCCTATGTTGTGGAAAGGTTAGAACATGAATGGAGATATCCAGGTACCAAAGACGTTGTGACAAGTCAAGTGACCAGCCTGAATGTAGCCATTGATTTGGTGGAAGGTATGCTACTGGAAGAAGTAGAAAAGTTAAGAGGTTTCATTACACCAAAATATGTAAAATTGGGAAACTTGAAAGAGACACTTTACAATGTGATCCACATCTCGTGCATTTTAGAAAAGATATTCAATTTCAAAGAGCGGTCATTTGTAAAGTGGGGGCTAGACCAACTAAAGAAAGCCGATGACACGATGGGAAATGTTCTGGCAGATGTAAAAAGAAAACTAATGATACCTGGACTAAAGAAAGAAAGGAACAAGAAAACAGAAAGCGGAATTTGAATGACGGAACAATAACTGGAAAAAAAGGTTCAGGAAACGTTTAGAGCAATGAGCCATCCTGATTGGATTCCAGAGGATGAAAAGAAGAAGAGGTAGAATAAAGGACTCATTTGGAAAAGTCAGTAGGTAGTGGAAGAACTGGAGAAGAAGAAAAAGATGTACCTAAATGCCATTTTCTGGGTTCACACATTTGTCTCGAAAGTATTTGCCTTCTTTGCCCAACAGACAAAATAATGTAAACTGTTTGTTCTTGTATATTATTGTCTGTTGTATATTGTATGTGTTGTATCACTCTGTGTATTGGGAGTATATCTACTCCCCAATGAAGTCAATGCATTCCTGTTCGAACCATTGTTGCAACATTGTTACCAATCTTCAGTACCGTGAGGTCACCTCACCTCTTCCATTTTTATTGTCCTTGTACAAAACCTAACCTATATTCCACTTTACCATGACTCTTGACGCCAAACAGCTCCTGGGTTATTTTTTAAACCTTCACGCCTAACAGTCATGGGGTGGATGGATCTGTACTGTATTTTCCCATTAATGCCAAACAGCCCCACTCATACTGAAGTGTAGGTAAATACATCAAGGTTGTTTGCTAGGATTATGCAGGTAGATAAATACCTTTAGCATTTGTTTCCGCGCCATATTACCATGCGAGAAAATTCAGGCAGAGATCACACATTCATTACTTCGAGGCGCAACAACACAATATTTCACTAAACATTTAAATAATTATATAGGCTGTTGTCTGAACAATTAAAAAATACGTAAATGTGTTTTTATTCTGATGTAGTTGCTCGATCAGAATATTTTTTGCGAAATATTTGTTGTTGTCAAAGACATTCTCTCTGAACCATTCGCGAAATAGTATATCATGTTACATATAGTATACTTTTACATGATAATGTTACCCTCTGTTTCTTCAAAACAGTATAGCATGTTATATATACATGTAGTATACCTTTACAGGGTAATATTATCCTTTACTATTTCAAAACATTATAACATGTTATATATAGTACACGCTTTGGTGCAGTGATCTACGGCATATCAACACACAACAGTTATTAGTAACAAGTCAAATGGAGTGTTTGGTTTCGGTAAATTATACGATGTGCATGTGCAGAGTCCAATTTGGAAATTCAAATCATTTAGTACTTCCCATGATGGGGGTGGGTTATACCTCCTTTTTAACACAGCTTATTCATGCATTTTACAATACTGCTGATAAAACAACACTGTGTTTTTACTCTTGTTTCGATCGCTTCTACCGGTGGATAAAGCGATTAGAGCGTCAGCGTCGCAAGTTCGAACCCAGACCTAGTCATACCAAAACTTGTAAAATTGATACTTGGAGCTATTTCGCTTAGCGCTCAGCATTAAGAGAACAAACGCTATTTAGATCCCGTATTATATTTTGTTTTAGGGGGAGATGCTAGGACAGCTGGGGAAAGCGGCGGGGAGGGGGTGCCAGATGAGATTTTATACATTGTAGACTCACAAAATTGTATACGTTTAATCTGGCACACACCACTATTATCTTGCTTACGTTTGGCAATTAATATATCATTTTTTGAAAATGGTGAGAAAAAAAAATGAGGCAATGAACATGCATCGAACAGAGGATTCACTTTTGTGCTCATAAAACAACAATAGTAGCACTCTAATATTAATTTCCTCTTCAACAGGGCAACAATGGTGTCTAACTTCCATTTCTTTGTATACTACATACTACTACTACGAATGGGTTGTCTGTGGTCTTAATAATAATAATAATAATAATAATAATAATAATAATAATAATAATTCGATGATGTTAATAATAATACGATGATAACTACAAGAAACACAGCAATAATACTAATGATAATTAAATAACTACAATACTACTACTACTTCTGTGTCGATATTATATACTATGTGAAGTGACTGTAATGGATGATTTCCTTTACATTATAGACGTTTTCTCCCACCTGACGAACGTACCCTTACGGGATAATGCGTCTATAACTTAAATCATTTTCATCATCATTCAATATTGAACATATCAAGATGGCCATCGAGCTATTTAACGAACTCAGATACTGTTGGTTTTGGATGATGTATGTAGCCTATGTGGTGGAAAGACTACAATATGAATGGATGTATCCAGATGCCAAAGACGTTGTGACAAGTCAAGTGACCAACCTGAAAGTAGCTAGGGATTTAGTGGAAAGTATACTACTGGAAGAAGTAGACAAGTTCAGAGGTTTCATTACACCAAAATACGTAAGATTGGGGACCTTGAAGGAGGCACTTGACAATGTGATCCAAGTCAGGTGTTTTTACAAACACATTGAACTTTACAGAGTTGTGATTTGTGAAGTGTGGACTAGACCAAATAAATAAAGCCGATGACACGATAAGAAATGTACCGAAAGAAGAAGTAAATATTTGCAAAGATACATACCTAAAGAAAGAAAAAACCAAGAAAACAAAAAGAAGACTGAGAAATTTAAAAGATTGAACACCAAATGAATAAAAATTCAGGAAAGGTTAAAGCGATGGAACATCCTGCCTGGATCCAAAATAACAAAGAAGAAGAAGAAGAAGAAGAAGAAGAAGAAGAAGAAGAAGAAAAAGAAAAAGAAGAAGAAGAAGAAGAAGAAGAAGAAGAAAGGAAACATCTGAAAAGTCAGGAGAAAATGAAGAACTGGAGAAAATTATAACTGGAAAAAAGAGAAGAAGAAGACGACGAAAAAGCAGGGCCACTCATATATCTCGAAAAGATGTTTTCTTTGACTCAACTATCAAAATAATGTAAACTGCTTGTCTGTGTCCATTATTGTATGTTGTATAATGTATGTGTTCTGTCACTTTATGTATATTGGGAGTAGATCTCTACTCCCCAATGAAGTCAACCCAGTGCACACCTGTTTCGAACCATTCATGCAACATTGTTACCAATCTTCAGTAACGTGACCTCACCTCTTCCATTCCTATTGTTCTTATACAAAATCTAACCTATATTCCTCTTTCCCTTGACGCTATACAGCACCCATAGTCCCCATGTAAAATTCCCTTGACACCCAACATCCCCAGGGTGATTTTTAAAACCTTCACGCCAAACAGCCCCGGGTTGGATGGGTCTATAATATATCTTTCCATTGGCGCGAAACAGCCCAACTATAATACTAACCACTCATACTGAAGTGTAGCTAAATACGTCAATGTAGTCTGCTAGGATTATGCAGGTAGATAAATACCTTTAGCGTTTGGCTCCGCGCCATTCTACCATGCGATAAAATTCATGCCTGAATTGACGCATTCATTACCTCGAGGCGCAACAAAACAATATTTCACTAAACATTTAAATATATGTGATTTTTTCTGAACAAGTAACAAATACGTAAATTTGTTTTATTCTGATATAGTTGCAAAAACATAATAGTTCTTTCAATGAAATATTTTCCTATCATATACATTCGTCTGAACCATTCACGTAACTGTAATTCATTTGACATAGTCGTAGTAGTAGTAGTAGTAGTAGTAGTAGTAGTAGTGTTTAACGCCATTTTCCAGCACACGATAGGCTGGCTATACATGGCGGCCAGTATTAATGGTAGAAAACCCGGGCAAACCCCCAGAAAGAACCACCGACCCAGAAGCTACTGGCAAGCTTTCTCACGTACCCACTCTGGCCAAATCTGATTCTCGCACCCACGTAGACAGAGGTGAGATGGCAGTAATCCGTAACATAGAGCGCTTTTGACCACTCGACCACTCGGGGACCCTACATATAGCAGACTTTTTTTACATGGTAATGTTACTCTCTCCTATTTCAAAACAGTATAGCATGTGATATGTAGTATACTTTTACATGGTAATGTTACTCTCTCCTAATTCAAAACAGTATAGCATGTGATATATAGTATACTTTTACATGGTAATGTTATTCTCTCCTAATTCAAAACAGTATAGCATGTGATATATAGTATACTTTTACATGGTAATGTTACTCTCTCCTAATTCAAAACAGTATAGTATGTGATATATAGTATACTTTTACATGGTAATGTTACTCTCTACTAATTCAAAACAGTATAGTATGTGATATATAGTATAATTTTACATGGTAATGTTACTCTCTCCTAATTCAAAACAGTATAGTATGTGATATATAGTATACTTTTACATGGTAATGTTACTCTCTACTAATTCAAAACAGTATAGCATGTGATATATAATATACTTTTACATGGTAATGTTACTCCCTAATTTCAAAACAGCATAACATGTTATATAACATGTACATATTAATGTTTCTCTCTACTTTTTCAAAATGGTACAGTATGTTTGATAACAATCTACTTTTACATAGCAATGCCCCTCATTACTATTTCAAAACATACTACACTGAGTGAAATGCAAGAGCTGATCTATATAAATCAAACGAAAACAAATGATTCAATTGTGATTTTGAAAATAAGTTAATCTGATTGATTTTATACAATGTTTTGGTTTAGTTTGCCTTGGTGTAGTGCTGTACGACATATGAACACGCAAAGGTTATCAGTAACGAGTCGAATTCGAATGGAGTAATGTTTCTTGGCTTTCCGTTGGTAGGATTCTTACCCACACCTTTCGGTTAGTGAATCCGACAAACTCTCTCTCTTTCTCTCTCTCTCTCTCTCTCTCTCTCTCTCTCTCTCTCTCTCTCTCTCTCTCATTTATTAATGTGCTATTAATCGCACAACTCTCCAAGCGTTTAG
This sequence comes from Unio delphinus, assembly GCA_029339505.1. NCBI lineage: Eukaryota > Metazoa > Mollusca > Bivalvia > Unionida > Unionidae > Unio > Unio delphinus. The sequence goes on along the minus strand of JAQISU010000196.1, from coordinate 6,639,193 downwards.
TAACCTGGATACGAGTAAACGTTTTTCCAAGGTCATGCATTGACTCAATACGAGTTCACGCAGTTATCAACACTGATAATATGAACATATACTTGTGCGGCGAGGAAATAAAACACACGTAGTTTAATTAATAAATAATAATTAATAGAATGATACTTACAGTATATCTATAAATCCCGTAAAATGTCTGTGTTCCAAGTTAACTAGTGTATTCTGTACAATCACAGTACTTGTTTCACGTCGCCAAGCAAGGTAATGTTAGTATGTACTAATCCAACCAGTCATTGCAGAGAAATCCATGCACATGACAAAATGCTTTAGTATTATTAGTCGACCTTGTATGGCAAGTGCAGGCGTGTACAGACAAGTAACCGAAATAATTGACCCAGAATTTAAATGACTTTAGTTAAGATATAAAGATATCGTTCAAACGGTTGACTTGGGGACACGATATGGCTGATAGAATAAATGTGAAAGTAAATAAGATTAAATAATGACATCATTCACGTACCTAATTTGAATATAAAACCCTAAATAATCTCTTCATATCTCTCTCTCTCTCTCTCTCTCTCTCTCTCTCTCTCTCTCTCTCTCTCTCTCTCTCTATATATATATATATATATATATATATATATATATATATACATCTGTTTGTCTTTGTGTCCATCCGCCTTTTATCTATTTATCTATCCATCCATCTATCCATCGATCTACATTTATATCTACCTTTATATCTACCTTTATATCTACCTATCTACCTATGTATGTATGTATGTATGTATGTATGTATGTATGTATGTATGTATGTATGTATGTATGTATCTTGATGGCTATTACCTCTGCTTATTTGTAATCCGACCCGTGTCTTTTACCTCTAATGAGATTCATCCACTCGTTCCTTTTAATTCTACTACAGATACTACTAATAACTGACCTTCTGCACAGTAACTAATACTTCAACGGCTGCTTCTGATACACCAACTACTACTAATAGGACATTCACGTGGCTGCAACAATATCCGGGTAAGTGCTAGTGCTATGTACACCCCGATGGATGGAATAAAGCAATAATACGGATCCCTTACCGAGTATGGGGTCGTATGAACTGCTTTCCTTCCCTTAGGTGTGGATAGAAGATTTTGTTGTTTTTGATATTATATTTTGTGGTTTGTTTTCGTTCCCTTCTGTGTGGAAAGTAGATTTTGTCGTTTTCTTAAACTATATTTGGTGGTTTGGTTTCCCTCCCTTTTGTGCGGATAGTATATAATATGTGAAGTGAGTGTAAGGGATAATTTCCTTTACATTATAGACGCTTTCGTCCACAAGACACACGTGCCCCTATGGTCTATAGTTTAAATCATTATCATCATTCGCGGAAGTCAAAATTGAATACATCAAAATGGCCATCGAGTTATTTAACGAACTCAGAAACAGTTGGTTTTTGGATGATGTATGTAGCCTATGTGGTGGAAAGGTTAGAACATGAATGGAGATATCCAGGTACCAAAGACGTTGTGACAAGTCAAGTGACCAACCTGAATGTAGCCATTGATTTGGTGGAAGGTATGCTACTGGAAGAAGTAGAAAAGTTAAGAGATTTCATTACACCAAAATATGTAAAATTGGGAAACTTGAAAGAGACACTTTACAATGTGATCCACATCTCGTGCATTTTAGAAAAGATATTCAATTTCAAAGAGCGGTCATTTGTAAAGTGGGTGCTAGACCAACTAAAGAAAGCCGATGACACGATGGGAAATGCACTGGCAGATGTAAAAAGAAAACTAATGATACCTGGACTAAAGAAAGAAAGGAACATGAAAACAGAAAGCGGAATTTGAATGACGGAACAATAACTGGATAAAGGTTCAGGAAACGTTTAGAGCAATGAGACATCCTGACTGGATTCCAGAGGATGAAAATAAGTAGAGGTAGAATAAAGACTCATTGGAAAAGTCAGTAGGTAGTGGAAGAACTGGAGAAGAAAAAAAAGAAGTACCCAAATGCCATTTTCTGGGCCACACATTTGTCTCGAAAGTATTTGCCTTCTTTGCCCAACAGACAAAATAATGTGAACTGCTTGTTCTTGTATATTATTGTATGTTGTATATTGTATGTGTTCTATCACTCTGTGTGTATTGGGAGTATATCTACTCCCCACTGAAGTCAACCCGGTGCATTCCTGTTCAAACTATTGTTGCAACATTGTTACCAATCTTCAGTACTGTGAGGTCACCTCACCTCTTCCATTCTTATTGTCCTTGTACAAAACCTAACCTATATTCCACTTTACCATGACTCTTGACGCCAAACAGCTCCTGGGTTATTTTTAAAACCTTCACGCCTAACAGTCATGGGGTGGATGGGTCAGTACTGTATTTTCCCATTAACGCCAAACAGCTCCACTCATACTGAAGTGTAGGTAAATACATCAAGGTTGTTTGCTAGGATTATGCAGGTAGATAAATACCTTTAGCATTTATTTCCGCGCCATACTACCATGCGAGAAAATTCAGTCATAGATGACACATTCATTAACTCGAGGCGCAACAACACAATATTTCACTAAACATTTAAATAATTATATAGCCTGTTGTCTGAACAATTAAAAAATACGTAAATGTATTTTTATTCTGATGTAGTTGCTAAATCAGAATATTCTTTGCGAAATATTTGTTGTTGTCATAGACATTCCTCTGAACCATTCGCGAAACAGTATATCATGTTACATATAGTATCCTTTTACATGGTAATGTTACCCTCTATTTTTTCAAAACAGTATAGCACGTTATATATACATGTAGTATACTTTTACAGGGTAATATTATTCTTTACTATTTCAAAACATTATAACATGTTATATAAAGCACACCTTTTGGTGCAGTGCTCTACGGCATATCAACACACAAAGGTTATTAGTAACAAGTCAAATGGACTAAAGTTTCTTGACTCAGGCTGTTCGGTGGTAGGATTCTTACTCGTACCTTTTTATTAGTGAGTCAGACAAACTACTGACTGAACCACCGCGACTTCTACCAAGAAGGAATAAAATTCTCTCTCTCTCTCTCTCTCTCTCACTCTCTCTCTCTCTCTCTCTCTCTCTCTCTCTCAGTTTTGTTGTTTGATTTTTTTTTGTTCTTCTAATTTAGCCTCTTCACCCGGATTTGTTGTAAGGGATTTTGAGAACTAGTTGGGACGGACGTCAAGATAGTAAAGTAAACATTGTCAGTTTGAAAGTTGTTTGCTATTATCGTTATTGATATTATTTGTTTGGTTTTGTGTTTGGTTTCGGTAAATTATACGATGTGCATGTGCAGAGTCCAATTCGGAAATTCCTATCATTTAGATCCCATATTATTTTTTTTTTTAGTGGGAGATGCTAGGGCTGCGGCGGGAAGCGGCGGGGAGGGGGTGCCAGCTGAGATTTTAGACATTGTAGACTTACAAAATTGTATACGTTTAATCTGGCACACACCAAAATTGTCCTATTTACGTTTGACAATTAACCTATCACTGTTTGTATGAAAATGATGAAAGAAAAAAATGAGACAATGAACATGCATCGAACAAGATTCTCACTTGTGCTCATAAAACAACAATAGTAGCAATCTAATATTAATTTCCTCTTGCCCTTCAATACGGCAATAATGGTGTCTAACTTCCATTTCTTTGTATACTGCATACTACAACTACGAATGGGTTTTTGTTGCCTTAATAATAATAATAATAATAATAATAATAATAATAATAATAATAATTCTATGATGCTAATAATAATACGGTGAAAAACTACAAGAAAAACGACAATAATAATAATGATAATTAAATAACTACAATACTACTACTACTACTACTACTACTAATAATAATAATAATAATAATAGTAATAATAATAATAATAATAATTAAATGATGTTAATAATAATACAAACAAAAACAACAGTAATAATAATGATAATAATTCATTTACCTTAATAATACTACTGCTTCTACTAAAAATAATAATAAAAAACAATAACAGTATCGATAAGTCAGTGATCTTAATAATAATACGAACAAAAACGAGCAACCTCAATAATAATAATAATAATAATAATAATAATAATATAATAATAATAATAACAATGATAACAATAATTCAAGGTCCTTAATAATAATAATAATAATAATAATAATAATAATAATAATAATATGATAATAAATACATGATCTTAATAATAAAAGTAATTGTATTATATTGTTATTACTATCAACAATCATTGGTCTAAACAATAATAATAATAATAATAATAATAATAATAATAATAATATTGTTATTATTATTATTATTATTATTATTATTTGTATTATTATTATTATTATTGATATTATCAGTAGTAGTAGTAGTAGTAGTTGTAGTAATATATGTCAAGTAAGAATGCTTATTAAGGTTGAACACTAAATAAATAAGGTACTGGACATTAGAGTTGTGTGTTGATGTAAAATAAAAACTTAACAGGACTTCAACTTTCTGTATTACACACACACACACACACACACACACACACACACACACACACACAAACACACACAGAGTTTATCAACGGGGAAATAAAGTTAACCAACACACATATTTTCGCCAAAAATCTGTTTCTAGATTTGTTTTAAAAAATATCCATCTGCCAAAAGTACACTGACCATGGTGGTTAAAGGTCGTTCAGTACATTTATCCATCTACGATAGCAAGTGAAGACGTCAAAATGTAATCCTGTATGGGATAAAACAAAGTCGGTGAGTATCATTATCAATCTACCATAGTAGATAGATAAGAAATCTAATAGTAAATCTCTATAACGTTTGATGAATGAAACTTTGACCTCATTGAACAATAGTGGAATTGTAACAAATTTACGATATGGACCATAACAAACGTGATTCTATCATAAAATTGTAACATCTATTTAATAATGATATTTTACACTGTAAGCTTAACTCGTATCTAGAAGAATTATAAGATAGTTTACAGCGCAGACATATTTTTTCCCTTTGGATAAAAATTAAATGAGTTGTACTTCCCTCCAAATATAGAACCCACGTGTGTAAGATTGAGATTAAATGCTCTTGAAAATGAAAAGATTGTACAACTTTAAAACAATTAAATTAAAATAAATATAGATTAAATCAGGCATACGTATCAATAAGCATTAAATTTCGTTACCTTTAAATCCTATAGTCACCTAAAGGTATCATGTCATCATAAAGAAGTTAATGATTACATTGATTGTACAAAGCACTGTGTGTTTGTGTTTAATGAGTTACTGGTGGTTTTAAATAATGCGGTTGGGAACATAAGTGGTAGGTTTAAATGCTGTGCATTTGGAGTTACTGGTGGGTGTCAATACCGTGGATGGGATAAACATTGACTAAATATTGTATATGTGGATATAAGTGGTGAGTATATATACTGTAGATGAGGAGATAATACTCGGAATTAAAATCGCTGATGCGGAGTTAGTGGTGGGTGTAAATATTGTGGATGGGGAAGTTAGCGGTGGGTGTAAAAAAATATGGATGGTTATATGTGGTGGGCATAACTACTGTGGGGGAGGGTTTTCATGAGTGTAAATACTGCTTATGGTTATATGTGGTAGGTGTAATTGCCGTGGATGGGGAGGGTTTTCATGAGTGTAGAAACTGCTTATGGTGATATGTGGTAGGTGTAATTGTCGTGGATGGGGAGGGTTTTCATGGGTGTAAATACTGCTTATGGTGATATGTGGTAGGTGTAATTGTCGTTGATTGGGAGGTTTTCAGGAGTCTAAATACTGCTTATGGTTATATGTGGTAGGTGTAATTGCCGTAGATGGGGAGGGTTTTCATGAGTGTAAATACTGTTGATGGTTATATGTGGTCGCTGTAACTACTGTAGATATAGGACTGTCTTGGGGCATAACTGTTTCTGGCTTCCCGTTTTCTGCGGCCGTTTCGGTTCCAGAACAGTGGTCTGCTTTTACGGCATATTTTGAGATAAATTTGGAATTTTTGAATGTAAAAGCTTTGGAATCCAACATAATAAATATCTCGATATATGTTTATAGTACTAAGCGACTCGTGGAAGAAAAAGTTAGCATTTTTGCCACAGGCACTTGATTCTGAGTAAATTCATGTATACACTCACCATATGGTGAGTGTATACATGAATTTACTCAGAATCAAGTGCCTGTGGTTTTATGGTGAGTTTATACATGAATTTACCCAGAATCAAGTGTCTGTGGCCTGTGGGACGGAGATATAAACTTAAATACAAATGTCTAACCAGAACATACCATGAAGTAATTGTAATTTCTGCCATTTTCAACAATATTACACTGCTTTATTTTTAATACTGTTAATTTTGAATTTCCCTCCGGTCGTGATTTATCTCATTTGGAATGTTTCTTTTCTTATGTAAATGTTTAAGGGTCATGACCGCTACGATACGCATACAATATAGTAAATGAGCATATTAGTTGAGATAACGTACGTAATTTTATTTTCCAATGAGCGTTAAAGAAAATAATAATTAAATCTTAATTTTTTAATGGATAGTTCTTACTTTCGGTATTCACTGTTTGCACATGTAATGCCCAATAGTGACATTCACTCCGAAGTGGACCGGAAGTTGAGCCAGTAAGATTGTATAAACTAAGTGGAATACACGAAGCAACGGATAAACTTTTCGCAAAATCAACCCTTCAGAATCAGTACGATTACGTAAATGGTAATGGATGGAATATTTGGAGTGTCTTCTTTACAGTGGTGTACATTATGTGTGATTGACTGCACAGATAGATTCAGAAAATTAAATCGGAATCATCGAGGGGTCAGATTGTGACGGGCGAGAGTTAGGTACCTTGTGTTATATGGTGAGTGTATACATGAATTTACTCAGAATCAAGTGCCTGTGATTTTTGCGAAGCGTTGAAAATTTTCAAAGTTTTATTTTCATACATTAAGAGGAGGTAATAATCACAAACACAGTAGGTCTTAAGCTGCCATCAATTTTGAATATATCCATGTATATTTCATATTTCTGAGTAACCTCCATGTACCGTATGAAGGCTCAATTCAGAAGTCCTATCAGGTCGTTTCAGCCATATCTGCAATGACCGGTGCATTGGCAAAGTTATCCCTCAAATATTTAGTGCAGTAACCCCATTGTCGGTCGGTAGTGTGCAAAACTTAGTTTAATTTCTAGAGGTCATTTCATATATTTTTCTTTATTTTTTTTATTCAGATAAGCAAAATAGTGTTTGTGTTTCTCCTCTTGAAATATATGTATTCAATTTATTCAAATGAACGGTATCATGGTAAGATTATACCTTTATGAATTTAGTCCTAGAAAGGTCTATTCAAAATGGACATACATCACAATTAATTTTACTATATGTTCTCTACATATATTTCTCTGTACTGAATTTTCCACTGGGTGAAAATCAATAGAAATCATATGTTAATCTAAAATACCTCCAAAGATGACTTGCTGTGAAGTTCTTGTGAAAGGTTCACGGGCACTTTTTTGAGAGGCTGCATTGTAAACAGAGCAGCATGTAAACAGAACACAGATTTCACTTCCAGATAATTACCAAGGCCTTATTACTCAATATGCACTGACGCCGAAATACACTCAGACAACCACTCTCTGAGCTTATGTTCTCGAGAATAAACAATTACCTTTAAATCCCTACCAAATATGCATAAATAAAACTCTTCTATCACCACCACAATGAGAGGAAAAATGTTCTAAAATGGGCACTGAGCTTGAAATGCTAATTATGATGCGAGTCCAAATGTTGGTCATAGGAAAAAGCCCATTGAGTTATCTCCCCTTTATTTTGGTCTCTTTACAGACCTGTTTCATTTCTGAAGTTTAGTATTTATTAAGCATGGCTATATTCTGTTCAAATAATTTATACACACATGAAACAGCTGTAATGAAGGTCCAATAGTTGTGTTAGATTTCATGAAATAAATATGGGGTCAGGAAATGGTTACACATATTCCTCAGCAGGCTGATGATACACGTGACTTGGTATAGCTTTCATTGTTTGTCCTAATTAATTTCAGGCACTATCAAGAGTTGTAGACTTTGTTAATTTTCATGAAATTAATTGGGACCATGTTTTTCTGAAAATTGACAAAAATGCATTTTGAGAATTGCCGACCCTCCACTCATTTCATGTCCTGAAATCATGCCAATCTGCATCACATAGACAGTTTAGACTTAATTTTTATTATTCTTGGATGCATCTCCATTAAAAATTAGCTTGATTTACTTGCAAAAACTGATATTTCAATCGTCATGTCCTATATCTAACTACTGTGGATGGAAAGGGGTTTTCATGAGTTTAAATACTGCAAATGATAGTTGCTATAAAAGCTTCATCTATCATAATTAACGACACATTTACAGAAAACAACGTGCATATTTTATTTTCAGTAAACTTGTGTTCGTTGAAAATGGACAACATTCTGAACATTAGATGAATTAGGTTTTAAGTTATCTGCCATTTAATATATGGACGTGGTAATATGTGGTGGGTGTAACTACTATGCATCTCTCTCTCTCTCTCTGTCTGTCTCACTCTCTCTCTCTCTCTCTCTCTCTCTCTCTCTCTCTCTCTCTCTCTCTCTCTCTCTCATTTGCGAATGTGCTATTACTCTCCTCGCGTTACTAACCTTGATACGAGGAAATGTTATTTCAAGGTCATGCATTGACTCAATACGAGTTCACGCAGCTATCAACACTGATAATATGAACATATACTTGTGCGGCGAGTAAATAAGATACACGTAGTTTAATTTATAAATGATAATTAATAGATTGATACTTACAGAATATGTATAAATCACGTAAAATGTCCGTGTTCCAAGTTAAATAGTGTATTCTGTACAATGACTACTTGTTTCACGTCGCCAACAAGATAGTGTTACTTTGTTCTGAGCCAACCAGTCATTGCAGAGAAATACAAGCACATGACATAAAGCTTTATTATTATTAGTCGACCTTGCATGGCAAGTGCAGGTATGTCTAGACAAATAACCGAAACAATTGAACCAGAATTTAAATGACTTTAGTTAAGATATAAATATAACGTTCAACTGGTTAACTTGGGGACGCAATATGGCTGATAGAATAAATGAGAAAGTAAATCAGATTAAAAAATGACAGCATTCAAGTATCTAAATTTGAATATAAAACCCTAAATAATCTCTTCATATCTCTCTCTCTCTCTCTCTCTCTCTCTCTCTCTCTCTCTCTCTCTCTCTCTCTCTCTCTGTCCGTCCAACCATCCCTCTCTCTCTCTCTCTCTTTCTTTGGTGTAGTGATCTACGGCATATCAACACACAAAGGTTATTAGTAGCGAGTCAAATGGAGTAAAGTTTCTTGACTCAGGCTGTCCGGTGGTAGGATTCTTACGCGTACCTTTTTACTAGTCATTCAGACAAACAAATGACTGAACCACCGCGACTTCTGCAAAGAAGGAATAAAATTCTCTCTCTCTCTCTCTCTCTCTCTCTCTCTCTCTCTCTCTCTCTCTCTCTCTCTCTCTCGTTCTGTTGTTTGATTTTTTTTTATTTAGCTTCTTCATCCTGATTTGTTGTAAGGGGTTTTGAGAACTAGTTGAGACGGACGTCAAGATAGTCTAGTAAACATTTTCAGTTGGAAATTTGCTTGCTATTATCGTTATTGATATTATTTGTTTGGTTTTTTTTTGTGTGTGGTTTGGGTAAATTATATGATGTGCATGTGCATAGTCCGATTTGAAAATTCCTATTATTTAGTACTTTCCCTGTTGGGGGTGGGGTATACTTCCTTTTTAACACAGCTTATTCATGAATTTTACAAGACTGCCGATAAAACAACACCGTTTTTTTACTCTTGTTTCGATAGCTTCTACCGGTGAATAAAGTGGTTAAAGCGTCAGCGTCGCAAGTTCGAATCCAGACCGAGTCATACCAAAACTTATAATATTGATACTTGGAGCTATCTCGCTTAGCGATCAGGATTAAGAGAACAAACACTATTTAGATTCCGTATTATATTTTTCTTTAGGGGGAGATGCTAGGGCTGCGGCGGGAAATGGCGGTGAGGGGGTGCCAGCCGAGATTTTAGACATTGTAGACTTACAAAATTGTATACGTTTAATCTGGCACACACCAAAATTGTTCTGTTTACGTTTGACAATTAATCTATCACTGTTTGTTTGAAAATGATGAAAGCAAAAATGAGACAATGAACATGCATCGAACAGAGGATTCTCTTTTGTACTCATAAAATAACAATAGTAGCAATCTAATATTAATTTCCTCTTGCCCTTCAATACGGCAACAATGGTGTCTAACTTATATTTCTTTGTATACTGCATACCACTACTACGAAATGGTTGTTTGTGGCCTTAATAATAATAATAATAATAATAATAATAATAATAATAATAATAATAATAATAATTATAATAATAATAATAATAATAATGATTCGATGATGTTAATAATAATACGGAGAAAAACTACAAGAAAAACAACAATAATAATAATGATAATTAAATAACTACAATACTACTACTACTACTACTACTACTACTACTACTACTACTAATAATAATAATAATTAAATGGTGTTAATAATAATACAAACAAAAACAACAGTAATAATAATGACAATAATTCATTTACCTTCATTATACTACTGCTTCTACTAAAAATGATAATAATAACAAAAAATAACAGTATCGATAAGTCAGTGATCTTAATAATAATACGAACAAAAACGAGAGACCTCAATAATAAAAATAATAATAATAATAATAATAATAATAATAATAACAATAATTCAAGGTCCTTAATAATAATAATAATAATAATAATAATAATAATAACAATAATTCAAGGTCCTTAATAATAATAATAATAATAATAATAATAATATGAAAATAAATACATGATCTTAATAAAAAAGTAATGGTATTATATTGTTATTGCTATCAACAATCATTGGTCTAAACAACAATAATAATAATAATAATAATAGTAGTAATAATAATAATAAATAAATAATAATAATAATAATGGTAATATTATTATTATTATTGATATTATCAGTAGTAGTAGTAGTAGTAGTAGTAGTATTTGTCAAGTAAGAATCCGTATTAAGGTTGAACACTAAATAAATAAGGTACTGGACATTAGAGAGTTGTGTGTTGATGTAAAATAAAAACGTAACTGGACTTCAACTTTCTGTATTACACACACACACACACACACACACACACACACACATTGTTTATCAACGGGGAAATAAAGTTAACCAATACACATATTTTCGCCAAAAATCTGTTTCTTGATTTGTTTTAAAAAATATCCAACTGCCAGAAGTACACTGACCATGGTGGTTAAAGGTCGTTCAGTACATTTATCCATCTACGATAGCAAGTGAAGACGTCAAAATGTAATCCTGTATGGGGTAAAACAAAGTCGGTGAGTATCTTTATCAATCTATCATAGCTATCACTCTAACATAGCTATCAACCATAGCTATCAATCTACCATATACATCAATCTACCTTAGATAGGTAGATTAGAAATCTAATTGTAAATCTCTATAAAGTTTGATGAATGAAACTTTGACCTCATTGAACAATAGTGGAATTGTAAAAATTTACGATATGGAACATTACAAACGTGATTCTATCATAATATTGTAACATCTATTTAAGAATGATATTTTACACTGTAAACTTCACTCGTATCAAGAATAATTATAAAATAGTTTACAGTGCAGATATATTTTCCCATTTGGTAGAAATTAAATTGAGTTGTACTTCCCTCATAAAGTAGAACCAACATGTCGTGTAAGATTGAGATTGAATGCTTTTTAGCAAAACGTCTTGCTGCATGCATAGCCGCAATTTTGTGTGTGAGTACCTTCAATGCATACCCGTCATATACGTAACAATGGCTATAGCGAGTAACAGTGTTTTAGAAAGTATCTTCGATGCGTACATGCTACATACGTAGCAATTTAAACCATACGCGTGCTGTACAACTATGAACTAATTTATTGTGATGTTAGTCTTTCGTTACAACGTTATAAATCATGTAGATATATTAATGTTTACTATTTGGTAGATGAAAAATAAAGAGAAAATCCCAAGTATTCATCATCCTATTATGTTCTCTTTATTTTAAGTGAATGGAGCTTTTAAAAAAGGCATAGAACACACACACACACACACACACACACATGCGCCCGCGCGCCCGGACATTTACAAACATTTATGCTTGGGTTAATTGTCTTTTCTACGACGGGAATAAAAAATAGTAATAGTTTGAACGTAAAATTTACCCCCAAAAACAATAAAACAAGTTTGGTATTCCGCTGCGAGTTTCGAACTCTCGATCTCTTCCTGTTGGCAGCCGTAACATATAGAGACACATGTGGGTATATATCTTGAAACGTATACCGTCATGGGGTGCATCCGTTAGAGTGCAGAATGTTGACTTATACAACACTGTTACAATGTAGATATGAACTAATATGACACCAATGTTGATTTCCCTTTTGTCCGCCAAAAATGTAATACCCTACGTACCCTATTTTACGGATCACAATCGGTGTCCTTTACTGCTCACAACCAACCCATGGCAAGTATTCATCTTTACCCTGTTATTCCAAATTATCAACGATAGAATGCACTTAGCCTTGAAGGCTTTAACAATGCAAGTATTTCACCTTCTTTTCAATTATTAACGTTATCATTCTTTATTGTTGTTTTCATTGTCATTATAAGTTTCAGCATCATCATCATAATTGTCATCTATATTATTATTATTATTATTATTATTATTATTATTATTATTATTATTATTATTCCGCACACCAGTGTTTTGTTATAATATTGTTCTCAGTACATAAAAGTCTCTGTTCTCGGCTCAGTTTTATTCATTTATATACTCAGCCGCTCTCAAAGATCGTTGATCAAAATCCGATGTCTCAATAATTGTATACTGATGAGACTCAGCTATAAAAATCTAGCTGACCAACTGAAGTTGAGGCTACCATTCAAGGCGTAGGGAGGAGCAATACCATCATTATATTCAATCAGTACGAAACCTAGAAGTCACTTTCGACAGTTCTCAATAATTCCACCAACGTGTTATGAAAAAAACTTAAAGTCTTGAGCTAAGACGCATCAGCAGAGTTCGGTTTGTCTGGTTTGTGTGAGTATCTGCTACAGAAATTTCAAAAAGTTCAAAATACATCATTAGAGTACGGAACAATTAGTTCACCTCCCCCACCAAAAAATATCTGCAAACTTCAATGGCTACACGTTCGATCCACAAACAAACACAAAATCTGTTGAGTATGCTATATTTTGTTGACTTCCTCAAGTGCAATAAATCTATCTAACCTCAGGTATGTGTATATCCCTCTAGAAGATTACGCTTCTAATTCCACACTCGCATTCTCGCAGTTTAAAGGAAGTCATGAATTACCAAATATACCGTGTAAACAACGTTATCGACTCTTTTTTCACAATTTACCTCTGAAGTTCAGGAGGTTAAAATGACCTAGAGCAGCTAATAGTTTCTGGAAATATGCACATCAGAAGTGAGGGCAAGATGTATAAACTATAGGCCACATTACGAGTCAATCGTACACCATAAGAAAGGGAATTAATAGTTGTTGGAAACATACCAAAGAAAGAAGGTCTCTTTTGAATAGCAAGTATAACCAGTGAAGAAAACCGGTAAAATTCTTTTTCTGTACAAATCTGACTTTATTAAAATTAAGTAACTATAGAACGCCACCTTAATTATTTTCTGCTTCTTAAAATCTGCCTCCCCCACCCCAGGTCAGACGGTGGTTTGGCATCTTGCACCCGAACAATAAGACTATGCATAAATATTTTTGTACAATCCTGACCATTGTAAGTGATGAATAACTTCATTTTATATTTACAACTCACATGACACCAAATATGAATCTCTGTGTGTGTGTATGTATGTATGTATGTATGTATGTATGTATGTATGTATGTATGTATGTATGTATGAGTGCGCTCACACAGAAACAACTGCTGAAATAGTGACTGGAATAATAAGTAAATGATATACTAACGCTGCACCAAAAATACCTTCCCCAGCGTCACATATGGTCTAACCAAATACAAAAAATAATCCTCCAGCGTTACATGCGATGCTACCTAGTACTAAAAACACAGCAGCGTCACCTATGACGTCCTTTTGTACTAAAACTACCCCGCAGCGTTCATATGGCATCACCTAGTACTAGAAATACCATCTTAGCCCCCAGCGTCACATATGGCGTAAAAAAACGAAGAAATGTACTACGTTTATACATTTTTCTTTTGTACCCAAACTACAAAAAATAAATTTAAATAATAATAAAATTACAGCGATCAGCCTCAGTTTTCTTCAGAATTAGTAAAGAAATCACAAAATAAGATTTACACATTTAGATTGTTTCAAGACTTGCTAACTCGTCAGGGTACACACGTTCATTAAAGGTATTGAAAGTCATTGAAAGATGAACACCTCAATTCAAGGACTTGAACGTCACTTATATTTTCACATAGGTCATTGAATTTTAAAGATTTTGTGTTTAAAATTAAAAATGATTGAACATTTTACTTTCAAGTCATTTATTTTATTTTGTCTGACGATTGGAAGTACAGTTTGATTGTCCATCATGAGTTAGTAATTCACTAAATCATACCAGCAATATGGGTGGAACCATAGGGATAAATGTGAAAGGGAAACAACAAAATGCACTAACTGTCTGTGCCCCCACCAACCCCAATACCCTGAATGCATCAAGGAATCATGTCATTTTTGAGAAGTTAATGATTGCATAGACTGCACAAAGCATTGATCGTTTGTGTTTAGGGTGTTACTGATGGGTTTAAATAATGTATATGGAAAAAAGTGGTAGGTGTAAATAATGTTGATTTGGAATTAATGTTGATTAATGGTGTGTGACAATACCGTGGATGGGAGAAACATTGACTATATATTGTATAGATTGGGATAAGTGGTAATTATATATACTGGAGATGAGGACCGAATGGTCGGTATCATCACCGGAGATGCGGAGTTAATGGTGGGTGTAAATATTGTTGATAGGGGAAGTTAAGCCGTGGGAGTAAAACTATTGATGGTTATATGTGGTGGGTGTAACTACTGTGGATGGGGAGGGTGCCATGTTGTTAATTGTGGTGGGTGTAACTACTGTGGATCTCTCTCTCTCTCTCTCTCTCTCTCTCTCTCTCTCTCTCTCTCTCTCTCTCACACACACACACACACACACACACACACACACATATATATATATATATAAATATATATATATATATATATATATATATATATATATATATATATATATATATATATATATATATATATATATATATATATATATATATATATATATATATATATATATACTAATCTGCTATTAAGAGCACAACTCTCCTCGCTTTTAGTAACCTTGATGCTAGTAAACGTTATTCCCATACGGATAATATGAACATATACTTGTGCGTCGAGTATACAAAATTTATATAAATTCGGTAAAATGTATGTGTTCCAAGTTAACTAGTATATTCTGTACAATGACAGTACTTATTTCACGTCGCCAAGCCAGGTAGTGTTATTTTGCATTTTGTGATATTTTGCACTAAGCCAACCAGTCATTGCATAGAAATCTCAGGCACAAGACAAGAAGCTCTTTTGTTATTAGTCGACCCTGCATTGCAAGCGATTGCGTGTTCAGACAAATAATCGAAATAACTGGCCTAGCATTTAACTTACTTTTGTTGAAATATGAACATCTCTTTCAACTGATTGACTTGGGTACACAATATGGCTGATATAATAAGTGTGAAAGCTAATAAGATTTAATAATGACAGAATTCAAGTATCTAAGGTTGAATATAAATCTTAAATCATCTCCTCTCCTCTCTCTCTATCAATCCATCCATCAATCCATCTATGAGTCTATGTATCTGTCTATCTGTTTGTCTATCCATGCATCCATCCATTCATCCTCCTGTATATCTATCTATCTATCTATCTATCTATCTATCTATCTATCTATCTATCTATCTATCTATCTTGATGGCTTTTACCTCTGCTTATTTGTAATCCGACCCAGGTCTTTAACCTCTAATAAGATTCATCCACCCGTTCCTCTTAATTATACTACTACTACTACTACTACTACTACTACTACTACTACTACTACTAACGGACCTTCTGCACAACAACTAATATTTATACGTCTGCTTCCGATACGAAAACAACTACTAATAGGACATTTACTAACGTGGCTGCAAAATCTTCCGGTAAGCGGTCGAGCGATGTTCATCCCTATGGATTGAATAAAGCAATACGGAATCCCTTACAGGGTAGGTAATCGTAAGAAGTGTGTACCGTCTCTTTTGTGTGATTAATCGATTTTGTGGTTTGTTTTCGTTTCCTTATGTGTGTATAGTAGGTTTGTGATTTTTGATAGATTATTTTGTGGCTTGTTTTTCCTCCCTTCTGTGTCGATATTATATACTATGTGAAGTGACTGTAATGGATGTTTTCCTTTACTTTATAGACGTTTTCTCCCACCTGACGCACGTGCCCTTATGGGATAAATCGTCTATAAGTTAAATCATTTTCATCATCATCATTATCTTCATTCAATATTGAACACATCAAGATGGCCATCGAGCTATTTAACGACACAGTTGGTTTTCGATGATGTATATAGCCTATGTGGTGGAAAGGCTAGAATATGAATGGAGATATCCAGATACCAAAGACGTTGTGACAAGTCAAGTGACCAACCTGAATGTAGCTAGGGATTAGGTGGAAAGTATGCTACTGGAATAAGTAGACAAGTTCAGAAGTTTCATTACACCAAACTACGTACGATTTGGAACCTTGAAGGAGGTACTTGACAATGTGATCCAAGTCAAGTCATTGAACTTTACAGAGTTGTGATATGTGAATTGTGGGCTAGACCAACTAAATAAAGCCGATGACACGATGAGAAATGTACCGGAAGAAGAAGTAAATATTTGCAAAGATACATGCCTAAAGAAAGAAAAAACCAAGAAAACAAAAAAAGACTGAGAAATTTAAAAGACTGAACACCAAATGAATAAAAATTCAGGAAAGGTTAAAGCGATGGAACATCCTGACTGGATCCAAAATAACAAAGAAGAAGAAGAAGAAGAAGAAGAAGAAGAAGAAGAAGAAGAAGAAGAAGAAAGGAAACATCTGAAAAGTCAGGAGAAAATGAAGAACTGGAAAAAAAGAGAAGAAGAAGACGACGAAAATGCAGAACACTAAGGTCCTTTTTAGGGCCACTCATATCTCGAAAAGATGTTTTCTTTGACTCAGCTATCAAAATAATGTAAAATTGCTTGTCTGTGTACACTATTGTATGTTGTATATTGTATGTGTTCTGTCACTTTATGTATATTGAGAGTAGATCTCTACTCCCTACTGAAGTCAACCCGGTTCGAACCATTCATGCAACATTGTTACCAATCTTCAGTAACGTGACCTCACCTCTTCCATTCCTATTGTCCTTATACAACATCTAACCTATATTCCTCTTTCCCTTGACGTTATACAGCCCCCATAGTCCCCATGTAAAATTTCCCTTGACACCCAACATCCTCAGGGTGATTTTTAAAACCTTCACGCCAAACAGCCCCGGGGTTGGATGGGTCTGTAATATATCTTTCAATTGACGCGAAACAGTCCAACTATAATACTAACCACTCATACTGAAGTGTAGCTAAATACGTCAATGTAGTAATGCTAGGATTATGCAGGTAGATAAATACCTTTAGCGTTTGGCTCCGCGCCATTCTACCATGCGATAAAATTCATGCCTGAATTGACGCATTCATTACCTCGAGGCGCAACAAGACAATATTTCACTAAACATTTAAATACATGTGCTGTTTTCTGAACAAGTAAGAAATACGTAAATTTGTTTTATTCTGATATAGTTGCAAATACAAAACAGTTCTTTCTATGAAATATTTTCCTATTATATACATTCATCTGTACCATTCACGTAACTGTAATTCACTTGATATAGTTGTAGTTGTAGTAGTACTAGTAGTCGTAGTATTGCTTAACGCCATTTTCCAGCACACGATAGGCTGGCTATACATGGCGGCCAGTATTAATGGTAGAAAACCCGGGCAAACCCCCAGTAAGAACCACCGACCCAGAAGCTACTGGCAAGCTTTCTCACGTACCCACGCTGGCCGAATATGATTCTCGCACCCACGTAGACAGAGGTGAGATGGCAGTAATCCGTAACATAGAGCGCTTTAGACCACTGCACCACTCGGGGACCCTACATATAGCAGACTTTTACATGGTAATGTTACTCTCTCCTATTTCAAAACAGTATAGTATGTGATATATAGTATACCTTTACATGGTAATGTTACTCTCTCCTATCTCAAAACAGTATAGCATGTGATATATAGTATACTTTTACATGGTAATGTTACTCTTTACTATTTCAAAACGGTATAACGTGTTATATATAGCATATTTTTACATGGTAATGTTACTCCTTAATTTCAAAACAGCATAACATGTTATATATAGTACATATTAATGTTTCTCTCTACTATTTAAAAATGGTACAGTATGTTTGATAACAATCTACTTTTACATAGCAATGCCCCTCATTACTATTTCAAAACATACTACACTGAGTGAAATGCAAGAGCTGATCTATATAAATCAAACGAAAACAAATGATTCAATTGTGATTTTGAAAATAAGTTAATCTGATTGATTTTATAGAATGTTTTGGTTTAGTTTGCCTTGGTGTAGTGCTGTACGACATATCAACACGCAAAGGTTATCAGTAACGAGTCGAATTCGAATGGAGTAATGTTTCTTGACTCAGGCTTTCCGTTGATAGGATTCTTACCCGCACCTTTCGGTTAGTGAGTCCGACAAACTATTGACGAAACCACAGCCGCGGCATCTCTCTCTCTCTCTCTCTCTCTCTCTCTCTGCAAACCACCATTGATTTCTTTACAGCAACTAGTTGTAATAATAATAATTATAATAATAATTGCATAGCTGTCCTTTGTTTTCTAACGGCGCACCAGCACATTTAGGCTATTTAGCGCCATACAATAGGTTGGATGTATACATTTTTAAAAATGCTAAAGAGTTTAATATTGACCAGCGATATCAAAAACCAAATAGTTGAAAGTAAAATGGTAAGATGTTAGTAACAGTAAAATATGAAGCTTCCCAATCAACGGTACATGTTAATGAGTACAGATGAAAAGAAGCTGAAATTAAAGGGCGGTATTTACATTACATAAAAATGATCAAGGTGATGGCATATTTTATAGTTTAAAATAAGGTTTACTACTATTGCCGCTGATCTTGCTGTGTATGTTCGTGAAATTAAATTACTCTAGCTCAAGTTTGTGACTTTAAAGATTACCGGATAATCATCCCAAATCCATGCAGAGCAAGCAAGCACATTATGAAGCTTCTCTCGAACACACATCTGGATGTCAAATGAACGGTACAGCAAGTGAGCACAACTCCCCTTGCGTTCGGTCGGGTTCAAGGTCGTTGTTTTTTGGTGGGTTCTTTGACACGTCGATTTCCTCCAAAGATGGAGTCTAGGGGAGCAAGAATTCAATTCGCATGACCTTGGAATAATACCTTGTGATCTTGAATCTCGAAAGTACTGAGACATTCAGTGATGAAATTTATAAATGTATTTCATCAATCATCAGAAAGTTTGACGAGTATTTTCGAGGGATCCATGATTAACTTTATCTAGATGCACACATTAAGTGGAAAGCTTCCCCATTCGAGCCTTTCGACTGGTAGTCATATTCCGGCGAAGAAGCTATACAGTTCCAAAAATGACGACATCCGCTGTTTTGAATGGGCCGATTGACCGCTCTGCATCCCTCCGCGATAATACAGATCAGCCTCAAACATAATTCTAATTAAATTCGCGCTAGGTAACCAGCAATTCCATGTGGTAGTTACAGGAATCGGCAACTTAACACAGACGTCTCTAATAATGATACATCTCCGGTGGCCTAAAGCTTAGAACGTCCACCGCGGAAGCGGGAGGTCGTGGGTTCGATCCCAACCGATTCATACCAATGACGTACAAAAATGGCACTAACAGCTGTCTCGCTTGAAGCTCAGCATTAAGAGGTTAAAAAGTTAGGACTGGTCGGCCTGGTGTTGGGATAACGTGACTGGGTGGGACATCATGCTACATGTATTAGGATCGTTAAAAGATCCTAATCACACACTCTACTAATGTATTCGCTTAGTACAGCGGTATTCAGTGAATTCGAGTATTCTCCTCACACACACACACAGACACAGATTGCAGCTGAGGATTTAAATTTAAAACTTTATTAAGTACCACGGAAGGTTCAGAGGCGCGGCACCATTACATGTGGGTAAGAGATCTTTCCCGAATGGAAAAATTTGCAGCAATATTTCTTTGTAATTGTTCAAATTCTTGATTCATCATTGCTGCTAGGTTATTGTTCGCGGCTTGGTTTATTATTGTACTGACATTAGCGGACATAATTTAAGTAGATGGCAATTTTACTGGATGTGGATTTCGTCATATTAATCGTGTTAATCTTTATTTGGCTGCAGACAACGCCTTCCTGGCAATATTACCTATAACACCAGGAGCTTTTTCACCGATAATGATAATAGCTTTCATCGATAATTGTTTTGCGATTGGTGCTATTTTGGGAGCCATCCTTGCAAATTAGCCTTGAATAACATCACCAAGACCTTCTCCATAAATCGTACTTAAAACGGGTAATCGAGAGTTTATTGCTCTGACCACGATTGGTTTATATTGGTGATCTAATCGTGGTGACAATTAATCAGTGATAACCATCAACGAGTTCATCGATAAATTCTCAAAATACGCTGATATCCATGATACCACTTTGAAAAATCGTTGGCAGATATCAGCGGCTTCATTAATTATTTACTGTGAGCTATTTTCAGCTCGTTTACCCGATATGAGAATTTCTAACCGTGCTATGTCGGATAGAATATTATTAGAACAGGCTAAAAGATCACTCCCGCAAGTTTCACTCAGAAACCTTTTCCTGTAGCAACTTACTCACTGCGAGAATCTTTTGTAGGTTGATTCATCGCAGTAACTACATCTTCCCTGAATCTTTTGAGCCCTATATCTTTCATATTAACACGTGATTTCAAGGAAGCGAAATATAATAAAGAAAGCCAACTAACAAGTTCTACTTGTTTTAACAAATTCAGGTTTTAAATACATATCTCTGGAATTATACTGCATATCGATTAAATAATCCCGGTCCGTAAAAGCATCAAGAGCTTCATCGATAAACATATCTGCAGGTCCTAGTGGTAATACTGAAGATCTAGGTTGAGGTTCGGGTTGAGAGTTTTGTTGCGTAGGTGTTGGATGTTCTTCATATCGCGGTGGAGGAGATTGCGAACCGTGTTGCTGCTCAATCTGAATATATATGCCGAGGTCTTTTATTTCTCTCATGTATTCTATATATATTATTTGAAAATCGATCCTTGTTAAGTTTTATGCGATATATTCCATTATAACATTTCTCTTTCCCCATATTTTTATAATCGGGTATTAAGTAATTTTCTTTGTAATTAAAACCATACATGCAAACGCAGCTAGATCCTTTAAAGTTTCAATTTTTTCATTATATTAATCGCCGTATCAGTAAATTTTTCAAGTAATGTAACTTCTCCCGTTTATTCTTTAGGTATTTTTTTTCTAGTCGGGTCAGCAGCGGCTGCTTGCGGTTGTAGTTGTGCGGCAGCTATATCAGTTGGAAGATCTAGTAAAATATTTTTTGTTTGTTTAGGTCTTTTTGCTATTTTTCCAAGTTCATCTTTTTTCTCTTTTCCTTCTTTTCCAATTATAACCTCTTTAGCAGTTGTAGTAACAGGTCTGAATAATTGTTCAGCACCAGTTGCAAAATAAACTTTAGATTCCTGTCGCTGTTGTAATTTTTGTTTGACAGAATCACGGACGGGTATAAAAATTGTAATCGCTGCTAGTTTTTTTCGTGTTAATCTAGTTGTTAATGATTCTCCTACCCTTATTGTTATATGATATGGTTTAATTCGTAGTAGCAGATAGGGTGTGACAACGAATACGCGTCACTGTTGGTCAGAGGTCTTTTTTATGTTTTTGACATTTTTTTTTCGGTTTTGAAGGAGGCCTTGGTTTTACAAATGGACGCCTCAATAAATTTGTCCGATTCACCCTCTCTAATGCTAGGTTTTCGTGGATCGGTATTGTTTCTTTTCCGGGGGTTTCACGGTTCTTCCTCTGTCGTTTAGACTGGCCGCCATGCAAGGCCTATCTGGTGCTAAATAATGATGTTAAATAACCAGGGCGTTTACACTCTCATGGGATTTTGTCGCAGACAATTACAAAACAGACAAACACAAGAAAAAAATAATAACTACATAAGAACGCGCTGAATTTACAAAACTTAGCATAATGGTATTTTTTTAATAGAAGTGATGCTTGTACATTTTGTTTCACGCTTGATTGATTTCACTTTCATTTATATCATGGCAAACTATTTGCAATCGATCGACAAATGAGGCGCCAGAGCATTAGACCTAAAAGTATGCGTGTTCTGTTATGCTTTTTGTTTGTTGCATTTCTCTCGGTTTTGGAATTGCTTTCGACGAAAACAAATTGAGTGTGTACATGTTACCGTTCTTTCCTGTCTACTCTTATAATAGACAATTGACAAGTCCAGTATATGTTATACGACTTTTCTGTGCACGAGGTTGGCAACGTCAGCTATATATATATATATATATATATATATATATATATATATATATATATAGGTTGGCAACGTTAGATTTCTTCTCCTAATTTAGCGTGCATCTCACACACCGTTATAGAGAATATAGATTGTCAATTTGACGATGACAAAACCAGGTACTCCATTGCATTTAAGAGAGATAACTCTGCTGGAACTAGACAGGGGTATGAGTTATTCAGTCACAACATACATATTTTCAGTCATGTGTATTACATTTTCAAAAAATCTTAAAAAATACAAAATATGATCTATAAAGAAATTAGCATAAATTTACATGTTGCCAAGAGGCTAAACTTTATTTTAAAGCCTAACAGAAAGTACAACTTTTACATAATCCACCAATCATAACTAGTGTTGTTGTTTATTTCTGATTGCAATGTTCCCTACACTTTAAGCGCCACCCACTTGGACTTGCGCAATTGGTACCGTTATACCAGCAAACTAACCAATCAGAAAGTTACTTAAACTTGTCATGCAATAGAACAACCCAGCATGAACAGCATTCAGGGTAGCTTCATTGCTCAGAGTGAACAAAACTCAATAGATAATCCTGGTTCAAGGTTGGCTAAATGGCTATATATGTGAAAAAAATGATAATAACACTAATTGCAACTGATGATTTTATTTCACTCATCTTATAAAAACATTAATTAGATAAAATAATAAATACACACTTCTGCCTATTTAAAACACGAATATATAAACTTATAAAATATATGCTTATGCTACATACATACATACATACATACACACACACACACACACACACACACACACACACATACATACATACATACATACATACATACATACATACATACATACATACATACATACATACATACATACATACATACATGAGTGTGTGTATTCCATCTGTTAGTAAGACATATGATGGCTGTATCATTATAAGTATAAATATAATTATAATTTGAAAATCATATTATGTTAGTGACGGAGTTGTTTCACATTACAAACTCAAATGTTCATCTAAAAAAATATTATGCACAAAATAGCACAATGATGTAATTTTCTCTTTCTCCATTTCGCTGCTTTTGCTTCTTAGCCTTTATGATGTGTCAGTTTTGCTATACAATTTACCAGTGTATATGATAGTAATACTCGTGTATATAATCAACACATTTTGGCTGTGACATATTGCATTGTATACAGTACCACAGAACACTGCATTGCCCCACTCAAACCATTTATTGGGGCTACAAAACATTGTACAATGTAGCTGATTACCTATTGGAACAAAGGCAGGTAAGATTGGTATGTAGGAACACACACACACACACACACACACACACACACACACACATTAACGAACTTAATTTTACAGCTTAAACAACATTATACCAGCTTCCCTACGTACATCCACCTAACTATTTATATGCATATATATGCTTTTAGTACATATGTACCTTTTATAAAATATAGATAATTACATTTTTTTATTATAATAAATAAATAACTGTTAGATCTATAATACAAAATAACCAAAAATACGTCTTCTCTCACAAATACGCATCTTAAACCTATAACACTTTCTTGTGTTAAAAATTAATTCTGTACAAGGACATGAGGGTGAGGCAGGTTTAATTTCCACATAAACAAATTTGATAGTATACATCTTGTTAACTTAGCAGCATTAATGGTTTTTAAATTCAGATTTAAATTTTATCCACATGCAACCAATTTCAGAATTTACTGCCCGAAAGCACCTGGACAATTTGCGTAAACTGTACAGAAATTTAATAAATTTCCAGATGACTGCAAAATCAGCAAGATTTAAAACTTCGTGATTAGCAGAGCCTTCCGCAAGTGATGTTACCTTGAAATAAACGTAAATGTCAAATGGTTACATCAATATCTGTATATGCACGACTAAAGTAACAGACAGAGAGAGAGAGAGAGAGAGAGAGAGAGAGAGAGAGAGAGAGATGAACAAGGCATTCTCCTTTCTCATGGAACCTTTTCAATATGGCATACTGATCGTCGTCATATGAAAAATTGCCACTGTACAAAGTATTGCACATGCATGACTGCCTGTATATCAAAAACATGTATTAGAAAATTCGCATCAACATCGTGTGAAATATTTCAGGTTATGTAATTGCATGAGTTTGTACTTACACAGTGATGTTCTAACCCGTATATCTGCAGGTACACGATTGCTACAAATGTGCAGTGACTGGAGCTTTATGTTTACGGAATATGCTATGGGAATTTATAAGCTAATAAAATTAAAAATAGTCGCAGAAGCAAATCAGTGAAATTCAGCTGATGAAGCATATGTACAAAATCCTGATATTTGGAAACTTCACTGACCGAGCGATAGTTGTTAGGAAATGTTAATGGATAAATCATATATTATATAGTACGTAGTCTTCATATGTATAATCTATTCTGGCTCTATATTATCGCTTTATGGTGGTAAATCACATTTTCCAACTCTCACCCCTGTTTGACTGCCAACAGAAAATCTCCACGAGTGTTCATATCATTTGAAATCCGTAGAACTATATATGAATTAACAATTTATAACAATCCGACATTTGTGGTCAAATATGTGTTGTATTAAATTACGTAAACATTGCATTGTTATTGGAATAAACAGCAGAGATTTTGACGTAGATTTTAATTGGTCTTCGATCTGGTGGAGGTGGGTGCTATAAGGCTTAGGTTTCTTTTAAAAAATATAGTATATGAGCTAGTCATAGACCAGTAATTTTCACCACAACCACCACCATCCACCCTCGAGCAAATTAACTGAAAAATATCTGCAAAACCAACACCTTAGAATTTGAACCGTCTAAAAGCAACACATATGTACATCCACAAAACTAAAAAGGGAATGTTCTTTCTTTACTTAGCATAAATAAACTATGTAACATTATATGAAGTAAAATTCCTTGGTCAGGATGTTATTAAAACGTTAAATATGAATCCGTCGATGAAATCAGACTCTGCGCCTGCACGGTAACGTCAATAACCAGAATGTGATGTGTGGCTGGCCACTGTATCTTAACTTTATTGCACTGTACAAACATTGACATGATAGGCAAACTTTGATGGCAATCAAAAATTGACGCCCCAACAGCAAGGTAAAATCAGAGAGGAGGTGGGATTATGGCCCAGTTCTGGATCTCCTGAGGGGACTCAAGAAAGGAAAAAACTTCTGAAAATAAACAAATATATGTCGTTGCATACTTGTCTGTTTTTGTAAGTGTTGATATAATAATATATACGAGCTTGTCTTTGTATTCCAAATTTCAATATAGCCAGGGTCTCTAACTCTAGAAGTATCCCAGGCCTCTCTCGACCTCTCAAAATGGCGTGCCAACTCCTACATGGCACCAAACTGTGGAATGAAAATTCCTACACATACTGTAATTCTACTCCCTTCACAGGGGGTCCCGAATGGTCTAGAGCGCTCTCTGTTACGGAACACAGCCATCTCACCTCTGTCTGAATGGGTTCGAGTCTCAGATTCGGCCAATGTGGGTATGTGAGAATGCTTGCCAGTAGGTTCTCGTGAGTCGGTGGTTCTTACTGGGGCATTCCCTGGTTCTTCCTCCACCATTAATACTGGCCGCCATGTATAGCCCATCTTGTGCTGAAAAATGGCGTTTCCGCCAGACTTTAGCTTTCCCATTTGTGTGAAATATTGATTATTGTGTGTGCTTATTTTGAAATGGCATTTGCATTACAACAAAAATATTACGAGGAATCATATTTTAAATATATGTGTATATATAGCTTAACATTTACAAATACTACTCAGATACGAAACTATGGCGAGGACATGGGTTAAAAAACATCTCAACCATTCAGGCGCGCAAGCGAAATTGTAATATTGAGAATTAACACTATTCCATGGCAGTATGATAATCCAAACCAGATGGCTAGGTTAATAATTCTCTTCTTTGGCTAAATTTTCACGTACACCATTATATACACAATACGTACATAACCATCATTACATACATAACTGCATACTGTAAAGTTATTCTTTAAAATCGTAGTCTCTGTGCATAGATTTTCATAGTTTTCAACTTGTCTCTAATTTGGTTGTACCCAGTGATATGGAAGATCCTTATTAGTTCATCCACTGTTGCTAGCGGTCCCTTCATCTGTTTCCAGTGCACCAAAGCGTTGAAAACTCTGTCATGCAGCTTGTCCTTGCCGTGGTAAGTTTGTTCTAGCTCGGCTATCTTGTCATCCCCGAAGCGGAACTTCTTCATCAGGTAACGAAGCTCGTTCTTGTTTAAAAAGACTTTGATTGTTTCAAACATCTTCATCAATAGTTGATCTATGGGAAAAAATAGAAAATAACCGCGTTTTTTATATTATTCAAGTTCATATAACATGCCAACACATTCACCAGCTTTAGTAGCATGTGTGTGTGTGTGTGTGTGTGTGAGAGAGAGAGAGAGAGAGAGACAGAGAGAGACAGAGAGAGAGAGAGAAATTTTGGATTTTTAACGTAACTTTAACAATTTTTCAATCATTATATATATATATATATATATATATATATATATATATATATAGAGAGAGAGAGAGAGAGAGAGAGAGAGAGAGAGAGAGAGAGAGAGAGAGAGAGAATACAATTTGATGGTGAATAATATAACATCCTCAAATATTGGGACTTTCCATGGTGTTACATCATCATAAAATTCCTACTCTGAATTTGGATTTTAAAACAATTAGGCTAATACAATTCTTTCTGCAGTACACTCTCGCTCCGTTTAAATATTTGGTCAGGGTCAACGTTTGATTGTGGCGAGACATGCAAGCCTTGTCCCTTGTTACCTTTAAAAAAAATTATATATATCTTTCACAGATTATTATGTTTTATTTTCTGGATCAACGTGTTTACATTTATGTTTAAGATTGTGTTTCCTTATGTTTATTATTTTTGCTATCTTGAATTTTTTTGTATCTGAAACTTAACCAGTAGTCAGGACTATATAGCTAGCATTATGATGTCTGTCGAACCCAGTATGTGCACACATGACATTAATAAAAAGAAATATCAGCATTCTCATGACTTGGATATAGCATTTAAATATGTAGCAATAAACGTAGGTGTTAACTTTTACAACTGCTGAACTTAATGCAAATTTTGCATGCACCAAGAGAGAGAGGGGATGGAGGTAGGGAAGTGCCGTGATGAAACTAGACAGTCGCGAAAATCTGTCGAATGGATGCACAGACTTCAAGGGCGTGAGGCCAGACACGAAGAGATGCTAACACAAATACATGGACGAGGCAATCGCACATACATGCTGACATACGCAGAAACAAAGTTCATTACATTGAAAGTATAGAAATCCCATAAATCGCGACTCATTACAAAACAAAATGTATAAATACAATAATTGCATGATTCTTTCGTGGTAAATGCTTCGATGCAAATTTTTAAAAGAATTACGAGGATGAAGAGGGTTTCGTGGATGAGGAGAATGAAAAATTAATTACCTTCTCTCTCTAATACTCTTCTAATGAACCGTCCGATTGGCTGCAAAACCCCACTGACACAGACCTCCATCGGCGGTGTCTTGAGAGGATTATTGTGAAGCCGTAGTTCCCTTAGATTCTTCAAATTGTCGAAGTTCTCCGGAAGGGAAGTCAGCCGGTTGTCATTCAGATGCAGAACTTTGAGTCCCTTGATGTAACATATTGTATCAGGAAGTTCATAAATCTCGTTATGGTCGGCAATGAGGGATGTCATATTTTTCATCACGTTCAGCGTGTTTGGAAGTGTTCTTAAAGTATTGTTGGACACAATTAAATGTGAGATACTCGAAAATTCAATCTCGTCTGGAAGAGCGGGTACCTGATGCCCTTCCTTCTGATCAAACCGTAACTGATTCAGATTTGGAATGGAAATTACTGTTTTGGGAAATTCTAGGAATTGGTTGTTTGAGAGATCCAAGACTTCCAAGGATTGCATATGGGTCATTTCTTCCGGAAGATCTTCTATGAGGTTGTTTGATAGATCCAGCATTTGAAGCTTGACTAAACCGCATAACTCTGGAGAGAGGACTTTTAATTTATTTTTCTTCAAGTTCAAAACTGCCAGATGTTCAAGCTCGGCGATTTCTGGCTGCAAATCTACCAATTCATTGCTCTGAAAGTCAATGACTTCCAGGTAATGGAGCTTGCATAAAGATTTTGGAAACAATGAAAACTTATTTTTACTCAAATTCAACTGCCTCAATCTTTGAAGATCTCCAAAGTTTCCTGGAAGCTCTGATAAATAGTTCCCGTCGAGTGAGAGAATGCTTAATTCAACAAGAGCACCGATTGCATATGGAAGTTGCTCAAAAGAATTGTCGGAGAGAACTAGTGTGTGAAGATGTTTCAAATTTTCAAGTTCTACAGGCAGGCGGGACAGCTTATTGTTTTGTAAACTCAAGACTTCCAAGTTTGGACACCAGAACAGATCCTCTGGCAGTTCAACCAAATGATTATTACCAAGGTAAATCTCCTTTGCATCATATATGTTGGAGATGTTCCTTGGTATTGCCTTCAAGTGGTTATTTTCCAGTCCTAATATTTCCAAATCGGTCAGTTCGCAAATCTCTGAAGGTAATTCTTCGATAACATTGCTATTCAATCCTATCACAGAAAGGCGCCTGAGGTGAGAAATTTCTGGCTGGATTGATTTTAGTTTGTTTCCGGACAAAGCCAACTCAGTTAAATTCTCAAGCCAAAAGACTTGTACCGGAATGAACTCGAACTCATTATCGTCAAGCAAAAGTTGTTCTAAGCAGACAAGATTCTCAAGCTCACGTGGCAGGTTGGTCATGTGATTTCC
Source organism: Unio delphinus (assembly GCA_029339505.1). NCBI lineage: Eukaryota > Metazoa > Mollusca > Bivalvia > Unionida > Unionidae > Unio > Unio delphinus. Next base: position 6,609,412 of record JAQISU010000196.1, on the reverse strand, counting down.
TGACAGCCCCAGACGCTTGAGACTTTCAATCTTGCATACTTCTGGATTTAAAAACTCGATGCTATTTCTCTCTAGGTCCAAAATTTGCAATTGTTGAAGCTTGGAAATTTCGTTTGGAACTTCCTCTATTCTGTTCTCGTTTAGGTTCAGAACCTGGAGTCCCTGGACTTCACCTATATGGCGAGGAATTGACTTAATCCGGTTGCCACTTGCAATTAACTGAGTAAGACCTTTCAGCCCAGGAATATCGGATGACAATTCGTTGATGTCATTATTGGAAATATCCAGAACTTGTAGCTTTTCTAGAAGGAACAGGCTTTTATTCAGACACGTCAGTTTGTTATTTGAAACCACGAGAACTTCTAGAGTTTCAAGACGAGAAATGTCGTCAGGTATTGCAATGATAAGGTTCTCCGCAAGAAGTAGCGTTGTTAAGCTCTCCAAATGAAATAAATTGATTGGTATACGGGTTAAATTTCTTCCTTGGAGATCAAGTACTAATTTACTGCCATCTGCGTAAGTACTTCCGCTGATGTCCTCCTCATCCAGCTGTGAGGAATCCTCCTGTACGTGATCCTCTTCGATGTCGCTCATCCTTGAAAGAAAACGTTAATGTTTATTAGACCAACCATCTTCAAGATCTATGTAGCAACTATTTTATTTATTGCAAGTATATACATACCTACAATATAATCTGTACCACACAGGTAGGAAAATAGGTAGGTAAGTAAATAGATATAGGTCAATCTTGACGTTTTGAAATATACCCATGATAAATAGTGATAGAGTTTTAGATTCTATACGTCTGTGCAGATTAAAATGCATGACAGTTAGATGATACCCATTGATGTACTTTATTTCATGTACCACCAAATAATATTGAATATATTTGCAAACGGATGATCGAAATCTTCCTCAGCATTTGTATTGTTTGCTATCTCTGGGGACGATGGATGAATAGCAGACAGAAGCATGAATGGACGGGTGGGTGGGAGGATGAATTGACGAGCGACAGACATACAGACAGATAGATAGATAGATAGATAGATAGATAGATAGATAGATAGATAGATAGATAGACTAGAACGTTCTTCTGAACGACTACCATGATTTTTATTTCCTTTGGAAATATTTACGAGAGTATGCTAAGTCCGGAAAATGAAATGTGTGTGCGATTTCGAATTTGTCTCTGATTCGAGAACATAAGTATTTGGAGTGTTCCAAACTCATGATGTAAATAAATAAAATAAAATAAAGAAACTAAAGTGCTAGAAATCCCTTGTGAATATTTGGTGTACCATTTAAATCAAGCCTTGTGCACTTATTAATGAAAATCAATTTTTACTCCTGTTAGATCTTTCCGCCAAATAGTGTAGCTTATATCACGTATGCAATTATTGTGTCCATTATTTATGATAGCTATTTCCACGAGACTGTACTCTATATGATTGAATTCATTTACCTGATTTTTATAAACGATGTTTTGCTTAATATATACGGTTATTCTACTCTACCTTGTAGATTTGAACTAAGTGAAATTCTTCCTCCATAATTATGCAGCAAAGGTTGATGACGTCATAGTTTTGAGTCACGTAGTTGCCATTCGCAACTAGAGTTATTAGCGGTGGACCCGCTAACTAATTGACTCGCTAGAACATTAAACAGAAAAACTTATGCTGAGAAGTAATGTTAGGATAATGTGTATTTAGGGACCATATCTCCTTCAAATGATGACCTGTAATGCAGAACATCGCCTTTATTCAAAGCCTTATTAATATACAACTGGATAACAAATATGTGATGGAAGTCCAACAATCTTTGGTAAAGCAATAATAATAACCGAAACAATCGTCGGGGAACATAACTCAAATTTCCGAATGATTTGAAAGGTGTCTCACAACTTACGACTCCAGGCAATGATGTGTCCCAGAACATACAGTGCACAGAAAATTATTTAAAAAGTAAATTAATGGTGTAACAAACGTATACGGTAAATACGATATATGATAACGTATCGGGCCTCGAAGTCTCGTCAATATTAAGATACCAGATTAGATTAAAATCAGAGAATCGAATACGTGCATTATCTCCCTTGTTTATTTTTACCAGATACATGTATATAATTTACAAAGGCATCAGATCAACCAAACTAGGAAACAAAGTAATCTAAAATGAATGTGTAATTTAAATCCTGTACCATGATTATGCTTATCGTACAGCTTAAGAAAGGCTGCCATGCCAAGAAAACAAGAAAAAGTGAGAGAAAAAAATCAATAAGGACTTTTGTTTAAAAGGAAACCTTAATTAAATAGAAATATAATATACATACTGATTAATTAACTGATTAATATCGTCTACATTTTGTAAAATCGGGTCAGTAAGTGGGGTCTATTTATTGTCAAAACTTAGATGTCATTGTGCGATTTGGATATGTTTTAACGTAGCTTAGCAGTTTTTCAATCATACCGCTACGATGTCTGCATTGTGACGATTTCTAGTACTAAGACATGTAGCATGATACCCCATCCAGTCACATTATCCTGACACTAACCTCTTAATGCTGAGCGCCAAGCGAAGCAGCTGTTAGTACCATTTTATAAGTCTTTGTTATTGCTCGGCCGGGGTTCGAACCTGCGACATCCCAAATCCAAGGCGGATGTTATAAGCACTAAACCACCGGAACGGTCAGGATGTCATTCTTACTTGGGTACATGTACATACTAGTCTGTGCATGGTACATCCAAGTTAAATTGACACACCGCCAAGAAAACAACACCCGACAAAGTTATTATGCGGAAGCACACCTCCCTAATAAATTAGACCCCTAGTAATCGATATGTGACTTGTAATAGAGATATTAACATTTTTTTTAAAAAATCTGTTTATACTTTTAGTGACATGTAACCGTATCTTGTACTTGTAAGATTGCCTTCATTGAACGAAGCAGATACGTTTTAAATGTCACTTCGTCCCTGAAAAAAATTCGTGCATTTAAAATAACACTAACTATAACTTATATCGGCCTTTCAAAGAAAACATACACCTGATTATTAATTATCACATATTGAAGATTACGTGTTCCGTTGACTGTTTAGAATAATAGTCTGTTATACAATCTGTTATGCTTTACTGAGCACCTACCAGCCAGTCATTGTGTTGGACAAATGATTTGTTAAAGCCCAATTGGAAACGAAGTTGGACGATGACAGTCGCGCACCAAAAGCATTGTGTGCTGTACATATTGGTTAGCCTTGGTCCACCTGACTTTGCGATTAAATCAGATCAGTAATGATAATCAAACGCCCTTGTCATCCCCTGTCAGCGGATATCTAACGGTAACTTCACAATATAATGTTTACATTATATTAGTCATGGTGAAGCAGCACACGGGTGAGTGGGAGGGTGATAGACGATGGTGGTTGTTAGCCTCTTCCTTCAACACACACACATACTCTCTCTCTCTCTCTCTCTCTCTCTCTCTCTCTCTCTCTCTCTCACACACACACACACACACACACACACACACACACACACATACACACACACACATACACACACACAGACACACACTTAATAGCATGCTTCTGAGTGCTCTACACCCGATCATTCCCTCCATGATTTCTATCCCACATAACTCTTCTTACTCATATGCGTCTCTCCTCCCTCCCCGTTCCCACCACAACGATATTCCTGGATCGGCCAGTGTTAAAGATGACAATATAATACTTAACAATGCCGTTATCCTACAACTAGTACTCTTAGTAAATGATGACATTGACAATCCTAATAAATTATTATATTATCCTGTTATCTAGACATGGAAAAATATGGAATTAAACTTTCAAAAACAAGCTATGAAACACCAACCTGTCATTGAAAAATGGAAATGTTTTATTTACTATATATCGCAGAGTTGAGGTGGTACTGTGTCGCTCAAATTAGGTCACAGAACATATTCTTGTCGAGCATATCGAGTTCCATCATATGAAACATTATTATTATTATTATTATTATTATTATTATTATTACCAGAGAAAAGTTCACGAAAAGTATCTCAATCAAATATTTAATATATATTTCTTTCCTTTGTCTTTTATTTTTATTTTATTTTAACACACATATTAGACCTTTAAATGGCACCGTATGCCTACATTGTACTGACTTGCCTCTTAGTCTAGTAAACGGTAATATATAGCCAGCATTGTGATTACTTACCGTTAAACCCAGTGAAATCCTCATCACCTTTGTTTTCTCCATTGAGCAGAGCAGTAACAGGAGTAGTAGAATTAGTAGAAAAGTAATATAGCATCAACATTACTTACTAGTAATAGTATCCACATTATCAGTAATAGCATCATAATTAGTTCTTTTGTTTGATTAGGATTTTTAACGAAGCTTTAACAATTTTTCAGTCATATCACTACGATGTCTGAAGTGAGGCAGTTTATAGTGATGTCTAGCACTGGGGCATCGTGCCGCAGACATGTAGCATGATGTCCCACCCAGTCACATTATCCTGACACCAGGCCGACCAGTCCTAACACTAACCTCTTAATGCTGAGCGCCAAGCGAGGTAACTGTTAGTACCATTTTTGTAAGTCTTTGGTATGACTCGGCTGGGGATCGAACCAACGACCTCCACCTTCCGTGGCGGACTCTCTAACTACTAGGCCATCGGAGCGGTTGATCCACATTAGTAGTAATAGCATAATAATTAGTATTATTAGCATTAACATTAGGTGTGTTAGCATCGACATTAGTAGCAATAGCATCAACATTGGTAGTAATATAATCAAAATTAAAAGAATTAGCGTCAAGATTATTAGTGATAATATTTCAAGGAGGCCTAGTGATTAGAGCTTCCGTCACAGATGCGGGGGGTCGTGGGTTCTATCTGTTATGATAATGTGACTGGGTGGGACATCATGTTACATATCTGAGGCATGATACCCCAGTGTGAAACATCACTATAAACTGTCACACATTAATAGTATTAGCATCAAAATTAGCAGTATTAGCATCACCATTAGCAGTATTAACATCCACATTGGTAGTATTAGCATCAACAATGGTAGTAATAACATCAACATTAGTAGTAATAACAACGTCATCAATAGTAATAATATCAACATTATTAGTAATACCATCACCATTAATGGTAATAACACCAGCATTAGTAGCATCAGTATTAGTAGTAGTAGCAACAACATTATTAGTAATAGCCTCAATATTAGTAGTATTAGCAAAAGCAGTAGCATTATTATTAAGCGTGGTGATGGAGTGATGGTGGAGTACATAATAACAGAATCAGCGACCTAAGCAGGCAACAAGACGATGATGACCTAATATTCTTTGGGTTTGTTAGCAGTTGCAGCATCAGTCAAACAGGTTAATAATATGAAGGCAGAAGTTGTAGTAACAGAAGTAGTAGCTGTAGTTGTTTTATTAATAGCGTTTGATTTTTGCTTGTTTAAGTAAAATTATCGTTCATGTCGGTTAATTAATATTAAGTTTAAAATGTAACTTTCAAACGCAGATGTTTACCTTACACACAAATTATTTCACCCCCCCCCCCAAAAAAAAAGATTTTAATCCAAATGCAGATAAAGAGATATTGATTTACTGTCGTATACTTTATAACTTTTGATTGATTTTTGGATTACTTGCGACTATCTAAAGCCTTTGTAAATAATTTTGACAAGTCACTACGTTCAATGCTCTAGTGTAATACGGTACTTAGGTGTGGAGATCTCGATATTCAAATTCCATATCGCACTCCCATTTCTCTGTTACACAGACGAGCGATCCGAACTAAAGTAATTGGTGTGATTAAAATAGCAATATAACTAACTGACTGACAGTTTCTATTACCTTTCAGATTAAATAGGCTGTTTTTCGTGACTGCATAAGGGAATCCCTTGATATAGTATGTGTACTTTTCTCCAAAATAAGTGTATACATTTAAAACATAATATCATTAAGTCCATGGGAAAGTTTTCTTTTGATTCTTTCTAGACCAAATAAAAAAATAACCTTAACTTTTGATAATTATATGAATATAAAATGCATTACGATATGAAGTGCATATTAAATATTTAAACCATATGTCGTGTCTCGAAATGTGTAAAGAAGTTAAAAGAACTATGTATATAAAATATATACAACATTTAAACCTCGAAAATGGTTTTGAGCATGTTATAAATACCTACCGCTTCTGCAATCTCTTCCCCCTTACCCCCATCTTCGCTACCCAAGGTGCCGATAACCCTATCTACACCTTGGCATATGGGGCAGATATTTCTGTGCTTCAGGCCTGTGAATTTCATTGGCTGTATATTTTGTACTAGTGACTGCACTTATACTGGTTGCTGTTGTTTTTGTTGTTCCTGTTGTTTAGATGTTGGAATTACTTCGAAAGTTACCATGTAGTATTGTTCATTACTTCCCGCAGTGGTCTCCATTGGTGTTTTGGGGCATTTGTGCGGCGTGTGCCTCGTCTCTCTGCACCTGTTGCTCTTTCTATGGTAAATGCAACCTGTATATCATGCTTTTGTTAGAATCTTAGTCTGCTCAATTTCAAGTATCCTTATTCGGTTATAAACAGAATATTCTGGGACAGTTGCCAGTCTTGAATTTCCAGCTTTGATGCCTAATTTCTTTTCAAACAAATCATTAGTGTCTTGTAGGGGTATCTTCATTGGGATATCAGACAGATGGAGATCGCCTGTGTGTTTCTTGTTCTTTTTTAGTATTGGTCTGGTTTCTTCACAATTCATTTTTCTCCCTTGATTTATATTGCCCGGTATTATAGTACTGGTGAGTTTCCTCATGGTCGTATTATCTAGCCCTCACAACCCTTTCTATTCATTGAGTAGATTTTTTGTATCTGGTCTTGAGTGATATTATCACCGTTTATGTAGGTGGTACATTTTCCCTCGGTATACCTCACATGTCTAAAGATAGGGTTCCCTCTCCATAATTACATTCTATGAATGATCCTTCTTCCGTGTCTATTCTCTTTGTCTTTCTGTCGATCTTTTTGAAGCCTTATGAACCGCTGCCATTTTTCCTCTCTTCACCTCGCTCGTCTTTGTATTTTTTTCACTTCATATGTATAATTTATATACTAATCCAATGTTTCTGCTGACTCTTGAGAAGATAACATGCTTTTTTGGTATGTACCATTGCTGGTTGAATTATGTACCATTGCTGGTCGAATTACGTGCTGTTTGTTAGATAAGTGACATTGTGATCATAAAATGAGTGTTTACTTCTCAACAACGAGTATCAGTTGGCATTAAACACAAAGGGAGGCAACACATGAAGTCCAATAGATGTCGCTAGGACAAAGCACTGATATAGTTGTTCGATCCGCCAAGGTGTATATAGGGTTATCGTACCATTGGTTAGCTAGCGAAGATGGTCTCTGTCTGTCTCTGCTAATTATTACATATTTTATTTTGTTGTATTTTAATGTAGTAATAAATAAATCAGATTTAGAAATTCAATAATCTGACAACTTATCGCTGAGGTCGAAAGACAGGAAACATGGAAATTACACAACACTATTAGGAATACATATCTTTTACTATTACTTTTCTTTTTGATGCTACAACACCCCCCGTTGAATTAATTTTTATTTTTGTATACATAAATAATTTCTTTGATTATTCAGATTTGTACCACGATATGTACATATGAAAATGACAGTTCAATTAAAACTTTGTTCATGTTGAAATTTTAATTTATACATTCCATACATGCGCGAGAGTAGTGCTTCTATAAGTTGTTACTACGTGTGCTTGTATTATTGTATTGTTACGGGGAACAATTTAAAAAATGTACGGTATTTAGGGAACTTGAACTATATAGAGGGGGTGGGTGGGTCTGGAAACATGTATGGTAGTTTTATGTTTTTGGGTATGTCTAGCAAGCTCTGCATTTATTTTTTGGGTTACAGTTATTTCACTTAGGTATATATACCCAATATAGTTTAAGCTGAACACAATAGTGAAGCGTGCAAAGGAAACATTGAGAAATACCTTCAAATAAGCCAGATACTTGGCAGTAAAGCTAAATTATTTTTTTTTCAAAAAAGGGGCTAAGTATGAGATCTTGTTGCTTTCTATCCATGTGCTTATTAACCATATAATAGTGGATTTGGGATGAAATTTTCTAAATCTGTTTTTTGTTGACGGGGTAGGTGGTGCGCATTTGTCTCTTTTTAACTGGAGGTGACTTGGTGTTTGTGTGTGTGTGTGTGTGTGTGTGTGTGTGTGAGAGAGAGAGAGAGAGAGAGAGAGAGAGAGAGAGAGAGAGAGAGAGAGAGAGAGAGAGAGAGAGAGAGAGAGAGAGAGAGAGAGAGAGAGAACAAAACTTAGCCATCCATCACTCCTGTTATAAATTATATGATTCCTACTTTTGTAGTAATTTTCAAATGTTTGGAAAATGTATGAAAATACATGATAAGTTCATTAGAGCAGCAAACTAAGAGTGGAACTTTACTTTTAAAAAGGTAATGTTTACTAAAAGCGAATGCTGCAGTTGACAATACATTCAGTAAATTTCGCCTTTAAAATGTTAGAGACGATAGCTAATCGAAACGATAGCATGTTTTGTCGTAAGAAACACGTTTCACCCAGAGTTCGAGTATACATTATTTTATACACACGAGTTTAAACTTTGTAAAACGTCAACATAGGATCTAATGAACTTAGATATGCAAATTCGTGCAAAGAATCACCATTACAAGTATTTAACGAGAAAAGGGATGAAATATTACTTACTTCACTAAACCTCTGCGACGTGAGAGTGTTGCTATTCATATAACTGTGTTCATGTTTCGCCCTCTCCGGTTTGTTCAAACATCCATGCCTCTTCTCCGTGCCTGTGTCACAAGACGCTCATTGTTGCCAGGTGCGCGTTCACATCACGCAGGTAGTAACGTCGGCGAGAACTCGGCGATATGTGGGAGTAGCATTTGCGCATGCGTCATTCAAAAGGAAGTAGACTCGTAAGAAGACTCTTATTTCCGACAACCAAACTTAAGATGTAACTTTTTTAATCTGAAATTCAAATTGGAAGGCTGTCGCAGTTTAGAGAATTGTGTAAGTGTTAACATTCAATCCAGAGTAGTTGTAGAATATGTATGTTAAAGGTATACAATGTTGATAAACCTCGATAACTGAGCACCCTCCTCCCAAATTGGTGATGCTGGTCGTGATAAACTGAGACTCAAAGTTTCATTTTAACTGTTGTTTTCAAGAGCGATGTCACTGAAATCAAATACTGTGCTGTAACTTATAAATCAGCACTTCATAACAACTTCTTAAGAGTTTAATTTCTATTTTACATTTTGATGTAGGCTATTTTTAACTATTATTACACATCAGACACAGTCATGTGAGTGGGGCTGAACAATGCAGCAGTTTTGTAGTAGTTGTGTTATTGTTGTACAGAGAAATGGAAGTTGTCGTGTGATCCTACCTTAAGCATCAGGAATCTACTGTTAAATGCAACAGACTGTGAAAATATTAGTTTTGATAAAGAAATTTTAACAGCTTTTATGAAATATTAGTATTACTATTAGCTATTCCCCCTACCCGAATCTAAACTGGTCGCTTTAAATGTATATATCATGCTTTTTCTATAATGAATTGTTCTCTGTTTTCATTTTTTCTTATCATTATTATTATTCATGATAATAATTGGCATGCAAATTAAAAAGAAATCCTTTGTTTCTTATGTATCCACCCAGAGATTTGCAGGAGTTATATCCTTGATACCGTCATACAACATATTGAGTTTGATTCTTATTTGTAATGTTCCAATGCATGCAAGATACATGTATCATTAATTCCTTGAAGGAAATTGAATTGATGGTTTCAGATACAAATTTCAAATCATACCTGTTGTAATAAATCATACTTTCATTCTTTTCTCTTTAAATTCCAGTGTTCATTTACTTTTTCATTACATGTACCTTTGAAATAGAATGCAATAACGAGTCAATAGTATCCTTTGATTTCATCCTGTTGAAAAATGAAATACTGATCTCCATTTTTTTTTTACTTTAATAAAAGTTTTGCCACATTGTTGTGAGATGTCTCACCACTTCACTTAGTTTCTTCCATTTTGTCTTCATTTTTTCGATAATGCAGCTTGAAACAATAAGAGTACAGCACATATAAACTGTAAATAATTGAACACTCCTGTCTCAAAATGTCACTTTCAAAATATTCTTATTTTTCAGCGCAATGAGTGCCATGAAGGAGAACAGGGATATCGCCTGTTACTTCATAACCAAACACTCATGGAAGGGGAAGTAAGTATATGTCTTAAGCTAGCTATAATACTTTCACTTTCATTATTGGGTTTGATATAACCTCTGACTTGCATGCCCATGGCAGTGTGTTTTGATGAGGCCTCCACTGACAGTCATAAGCCCACTGGGTCCATTAAAAGTATCACTTTCAGTTAATAGGGGAGACTAGTTTATTTTCAGTATCAGTGTTAAGTGGACCCCTGGAGTCATAAAAGTAAGGTTGCCTTACAATGGGTTATTTATCCATAATATTTTGTATTAAATAATTAAATGGATTGTGTGATAATAAATGTTTTTTAGAAAGGACTTCCTTATATTGAGGTGTCCTTATATTGAGGTGTCCTTAGAATGCTGTAGATTAAATCAAGTCTAATTTTTTGTATTTCTCTGTACAAGATCATACTTCATTCACTTTGTCTCTTTTTTTAAATTTGTTTTTCTTCGGAATCATCTTTTCACTCCCTTTATTAACCCAAGGATGAGTTTTTCTTCATGATTTATTGATTGGTATGTAGTCCAAGTTGCAACTGAGATGGTTACATCTTTGACAAAAAGTTCACATTTATTGAGTAAAAAATGGCAACTGGTCATCTATTGTTGACCATCAGAATCCAATTGTATAATTATTTATCCTAATAACATTGCCAGATGGAATTTAATTCACAGTTTAATCTCTTTTCATTTGTCATAATGTTATATAAGCAATGCTTTCTGCTGAATGTGGACCATTTATGTTGTATGGTACAATTGTTTTTTGGTCATGGGCCTTCTGGCACAGCAAAAATTTCAACACTCATAAAGTGTAATCATTATTTTAATAAAATAACCCATCATTTCTATCCATTTTTTTTTAACTTTGATAATAAATTTCCTAGTCTTAGCCACTGAAATGTTTTCTTCTTTTTTAACATTACAAATACAGTAAAACTTGTTATGAGAGACCACCCCTTTTGGCAACAAAAAGTGGTCTCTCGTAGCAGGTTTGTATAAAAAGACCAGTTTCCAAGGTCCAGTTTTAGAACAATTTCAAGAAAAATAACAACAATCAATGTGTATATATATATATATATATATATATATATATATATATATATATATATATATATATATATATATATATATATATATATATATATATATTCTATTCTTTATTAATAGGTATTGCTAAAATACTGTATGCATTCATCTAAAAACAAAATTATATAGCAATAACGAAAATTTTTTATCATTAAACATGAAATCACATTTACCTTTGAAGATCACATATTTTAGCATATTAAATGGTTTCTGAATTATACCTTTCCTTTATAAGAACCTAAATATGTTTTACCGATGTTTAAGCCACTTTTTTGCGAGTTGTCTGTGCTTTTTTCACTTGTTTCAGTTACAATAAACTTTTCACCAGTTTTAAAATTTGTCTCTTTTTTAGTTGGAGGTTAATCCATTGTTATTAAGGTTCTTGGTGTTAAAATAATTAGTGCTCAGTTGTAATAATGAAGATAAAGACAGTTTTGACTGGACTGTGAGAAAATATGACAAGTTTATACATATGCATAGCATATCTAACAGTTAATGAAATAAAAAGAAACAATTATCTCATCCAGAAACAGAACCATGTACTTAGACAATAGTTAATGGCGTCATGATTGGGATGTTATCTTCTAATAGCAAGTAGCAGGGACAACAAACAAAATTTAACAATTGTTTTATATATTTGAATTAAATGTAACACGATCTCCTTAAAACTAATTTATTTCACCTTACTGTTTTCCTCTAAGTGATATTATGTTGTCATATTTTGGGGCAAGTCTAATTTTATAGCTATCTGTTAAGCCATGCCGTGTATGCTTAGCTGAACAGGAAATGGGTAGACCTCATGGGAAAACTCTTTGCACTGTTCACTCACGACTGAAAGGGTACAGGTTTGAATCCTGCCATCACATTATCCTGATTGACTACCCATGGTGTGCCCTAGGGCATGGCACTTTACTCAGGTTGCCATGGCACTCAATAACCTACATGTGTCACTGTGCTGTAAAACACCATATTAGAGAGTAGGAGAGTTAATTGGGGATAAATACTTGCTCATCGAAGAAGCTAAAAATATATGCCAGAAATTTTGTATTGGAAAACAAATACTAGTGCAAAATGTATAAACCCTTATTGTGCTTTAAAAGGTTATTTTTAACAATACGTATTAGTGTCCTAACTTTACGGTGATTGAAATTATATGATAAATAGGGTAGTTGTAGGGAAAGTTGTGAATCTTACAATAAATAATAGTTAATAATAGATTGCAAGTCAGACTGAAGTTGAAGAATGGCAGAGTCCAGAGTGCCACACTTTCATCTTGTGAATAGATGATTATGTCTGTTGGTACGTGCCAACTGCTACAGAAATGTTGGCATCAACCTGATGCATGATAATATAAATTATTGGTTTAGGTTTGGAAATCCACTTATGTTTTGATATTTGGTTTATAGTTTTAAATGGCTGTTTATATGTGGTTGCTCCCTTCATTTTCAGGTACAAGCGGATATTTTCTGTTGGCACCCATGGCATCACAACCTATAATCCACAGACACTGGAGGTCACTAACCAGGTCAGTGCTTCTAATTGTTGTTCTCTCCCTCCCTCTCCATTTAAAAGGCATTTACATTCATATCTGAAAGCTTGATACAGCGAGATCTTACTTGAGAGACATATGCTGTGCAAGCCCACTTGGCCTGAGAGACCTGAGTCTCAGTGTTCAAATTTATTAATTACATAGTGGTATGTGTTATGAGAGACCATAATGTTTGGCAGAAGGTGTGTTATGTCAAGACAGGTTCTTCAGTATTAACTTTTGTTTATAGTGATTCATCCTTTGGTTTAGTTCATAATCATGGCTTATTCAAATGTTATGGGAGTCTCTTAAAACAGAAGCCGGTTTTGATTTTAAAAATGCACATTTTCTAAGCAAAAGTCATTTTAATTTTAATTTTGTTCATCTAGTCAGTAAGGATCATAGGTGATGAAAAAATTAATTTCATCAATGAAAAATCATGGGAAACACCTGACAGTTTTTGTCTCAAAAGTGGAGGAATGCAAATTAAATAGAACGTGCATTTAGGAGTTTATGGAAGTCATTTGTGTGTTGTCCATCCATTAATATCACAAATTTGTTGTGTCTATTTCTCCTAAACTACTTGGAATTTTGCCATGGAACCATACACACATTTATCCCATGGTCCAATTGAAAAATTAAAATGATACTGCATGGACATCCATTATAGCCACCATTGTGGCTATCCCGAAAATCTTGTTATCCTTCTGAATGTAAGATCATATACAACATGGATTTTTCATTAAAATGCTTCATTCAGTAAATGAAAATGGCACCTATCTGATGTCCACTCAGGCTTCCACAGTGGCTGTCATGAAAATCTTGTTGATATTGCTCCTAGTCAATTTATGAAAAAGTACTGGCAGCTGCCTCTTTATGCACTCAGCATTGCAAGGTTAGAGTATTAGCACAAGTCAGCCTGGTGTCTGGAATATGTGACTGGTTGGGACATGATGCTACATATCTGCAGCATGATATGCTAGATTTCACTATAAACTGCCACAGTGCAGACATTGTAGTGGTTTGACTGAAAAATTATTAAAGCTACCTTCAAAATCCTAATCACACACATACACACACATCTTGTTGAGGACAGTACCAGCCCACCCAGTGTGTGTCAACTTATGTGGATGCATCTTGTTGAGTATAATGCCTCCCCACATGGTCTATGTCAGGTTCGTTGATACATCTTTTTGAGGATAATACCTTCCTTAACGTCCATGTCAGCTTGGTGGATACGTCTTATTGAGTATAGTGCCTTCTCAAATAGTCTATGTCAACATTTTGTTGAGTATAATACCTCCCCACATGGTCTATGTCAGCTTGGTGGATACATCTTGTTGAGTATAATACTTTCCAACATGATCTATGTCAATTTGGTGGTTTCCATAGTTGCCGTATATGTTGGGATATGATAAAATAATTTTTTTCCTGTCCCAGAACACAATTTTTTTTTCTCACCTAGGTCATGTGTCCCAAGACTTAAGAAGAAACGAAATAAATTCATATTGCAATTAAAGAATAGATACATAAAATGCTTTTTTGGTATTTAAAAAAAAGAAGAAACTAACCTTGTGTTGCTATCATTTATTTCATTTTTTTCAACATGAGCATTAAAAAATAAAATTTAGACTAAATCTGTATATGTAGCATAGGCTTTGATACTGTAGCATGTATCGCTTATGTCTGATAGCACACAGCACATTGTTCATTGACATGAACATTGAGAAACAAATTATGTGTGGTTGTGCTCAAAAGGTTTTAATATGTTTTCCGACTGAAAACTGGATCCAACAAAATCACTGACAAAAGGAAATAATCAACCAATATCTTGAATACAGCTGTCATTCACGCATGACATGGTGTTTGGTGCAAAATAATCAAGATTGAATTATATCCAGGTCAACTGTATGACAGTATGTCACAAATAAAAATCATTATTTGAAAATATATTCACTTGAGTGCAAGTGACATGTTTTCATCAGCATGGGTTACAAAAGTATCATTACTATTTATCCGCAGACATCAGTGCTTCTTTATATTAATGATAACAAGAAATGCCAAGCAGATAAAAGCCCAGGTGGTAAAGAAAGACAACTGGCAGTGAACAGTAAACCCCTTGTTTTGAACTTACCAACAGAACATCAAAGACAAAGGTTATTTTTATTACAAAGTAAGCTGACCTCAGAAGCCAACTTTGGTTACCTTTTCTGTTTTGTTTTTTTAAAAGGATGTCAGTACAATTTGCAAAGGTTGTTTTATTGTAATGCAATCCGACCGGAAGCTGACTTTGGATTCTTTTAAGTAAGTCAATCTTTGTTTTTGTTTTTAATGTTCAAAGATGGCCACAATTTTGTAAGCAAATAGGAATTTCGAAAACAATTTGAAACAATTGGTGTTTAATAGAGCTTTACCGATGTCACTTTTTGCCGATTATGCCGATACTGCGTATAGCCGATTATTTAAATTGCCGATACCGATTATGAGACCTATCACAGTATATACTCGCGTATAAGCTAGGAAAAAATGAAGGCCTGGAAGGGGGGGGGCAGTCAGCTTATCCGCTGACCAATGTCTAAACTTTACCGTTTTTAGGTCTTTTTGTTAACTACTGTAACGGATGTAAATCTTGGGACATGAAACAATAATTTTTTCAGTGTCCTAAGACATAGGCACGTTAAAAAATAACTTTCGGTGACCTGACAGTTATTCAGCTATTATAAAGTACTATCATTGATTTAAAAGAGAAAATTTAAATTCGTCTGCAACGAGTGACCCTTCGTCAGTGAGTAGCATTTACACATTATGAAAAAAATGGAAATTTTGAGTACATAAAGAGAGAATCAGTATGAAATACACTTGTATATTGACAAATTACATTCTGGTTACCTTTGTGTAATAAAATCCACAATAAAATATTGCACCGATTACATCCTGATAAGAAAAACAGTATGGTATTCAATGTCGGCATTAGCACATGGTTGGATAGTTGTTTTTTACATGCTTCATGTACATGTATTTAAATTGGCCTTGATTTTAGTCAGTCTCTTCCCATCTTATTGAGGCTAACAAGGGGATGGTGCTATTTACATGGAAATGAAAAGCTGTCAACAGTACATGTGTTCTCCACAAATACTTTTGTATCGGCTGATATGATGAACATTAAAGCGACTGAACCAACCACTTGTTGCAGCAAAGTTCTCCACACTAAGTTTTTTCGCAAATGTTTCATTAAACCATTTTGTGGCTTCCTCCACATGGTCAAATGTGGTAGTCTTTTGCTTCTTCCTTTGGGGAGCACAGTTACCTTCAACACAATCTTTTTTTATAGACTCAGCAGCTTTCATCCTTCCTGAACAGGTGTTATTTTTAAGCGAAAAAAATTCACATACCTCTTTGCGAGATGTTCAGCCCACAATGTCCTTAACAGCCAGATATTTAGTTTCCAGAGACTAAATTTGATTTGCGTTTTACACTGCTGTTGGTAGCCATCGTAAACGTAAATAAAGTTAAAAACGAAACTTTCACAGCATAATAAACTTGTTATAATCACCGATCACTTTCAAAGGTCTCGGAAAAGCGTAATTACGAGTATTTGGATGCTTTTTTATATCTGGGATTCAGACAATAACGTATACAGGAGTCTCAGTACGCATCAATTTGCTGGACCGCAAATTTAAGAGCTTGCTAGTCCTGCTTCGACCACCTGTTGAGTGGGAAAATGTGTTGATCAATTGATTATTTTAGCTGTTTACAATCAGAAAATTCAGTGGCTGAAAGACCCATAGATGTACATGTTGTCATTATAAGAGTACATCTGAAGAACATGACCTACAAGATAGGTGGCTAGATCAAAGACTTGACTAACTGCAAAGTGGTGAGAAAATGTGCGATATGACTGATTTCAGAGGTAGAATGACCCATTGATGTACTTGTGTATAAGAAGAATAAATCAAATGAATAACTTTCGCCTTCATTATTGTTTTCATTTCCAAGTGTAGCAATCTTAGTGCTTGTGACCTCAAAATCAAGACATGTTGAGTTAGACAAAATGCTGTTTGCAAATTTTAACAAGAAGAGTTAAACGGCTAATTGGCGAATATTATTATGAAATTCAACAGTGTTAGAAGTTGCTAGTTCGGACATTTCACATGGAACACTACGTATGATGCCTAACTTAGTGCTTGGAATAAGACCTTATCTTGACATGACAATTCACTCTCACTCTAATGGACAAACAAGGGCTACATGTCAGTGCTGTAAAGAAGTTTGAAAATTAAACTCGATGGCAACCGCTGTTTCTACTTGTATGGAAATATAACCATTTCAGGTATGCCCAGTTTGCTTCAGGTAGGGGACTGCAACGTTTACTAGTGGTACTCTTGAACTCCTAGTTTTAAAATCCTAGCTATACCTCCGTGCATTCTTTTGAAAATGCTAGAATTAATTAGATTTCACTTCGTTTTTATCCGACCGTGACATTAAAGCCTGGCGGCAAGATCAACTATTTGTTGAACAAAGTATATGTTGGAACTGGCAGCATGTCGACATAAATGATTAGAAAGCAAAGGATTTGTTCAAGCTGGGACCAAGGGCTTCTGTCGACATGTACGTTTATCATAAGCATGACAATTTGGTAGTAATAGTAGACAAAGGGACTGGGACTTTGTTTTTTTGTTGACATAGGCGGCTTGTCGATATAAGTGATGTCAATATAAACGGGTAGGACTATTTAATTCTGATTTAAAATTCAAAGCTATGTCAAGATGAATGTTGTGATTGAATTTATATTTTGGAAATTTGTTATTTTTAATTTTAAAAAAATTACATTGGCAACGATTATTTCTGCCGATACTGATTGTTCTAATAATCGGCCCGATTATGAGTACGGACGATTAATTGGTACAGCTTTAGTGTTTAATGGTAATCTTGTGACCAAATTAGTTCCTAACATGTGTATGTTAGGTATTGTTTCGTGTAATGGCAGTCTTGTGACCAAATTAGTTCCTAGCATGTGTATGTTAGGTATGGTTTGGTGTTTAATGGCAGTCTTGTGACCAAATTAGTTCCTAACATGTGCATGTTAGGTATGGTTTGGTGTTTAATAGCAGTCTTGTGACCAAATTAGCTCCTAACATGTGTATGCTATGTATGATTTAGTGTTTAAAAGCAGTCATGTGATCAAATTAGTTCCTAATATGTGTATGTTAGGTATGGTTTGGTGTTTTATGACAATCTTGTGGCCAAATGGCAGTATTGTGGCCAAATTAGTTCCAAACATATGTATGTTAGGTATGGTTTGGTGTTCAATGGCAGTATTGTGACCAAATTAGTTCATAACATGTGTATATTAGGTATGGTTTGGTGTTTAATGGCAGTATTATGACCAAATTAGTTTATAACATGTGTATGTTAGGTATGGTTTGGTGTTTGATGGCAATCTTGTGCATCTGAACTGGTATAATCAGTGCATTGCAGGGATGGTTCTGGCTTTAAAAAATCTGTCGCCAAAAAAATCGCCAACCTCATTATTTTGTCGCCAATTTTAAAAAATGTATCGCCAGAACAAGTAGTGTACAATTTTCCAAGTGTTAATTTAGTCTATTAATGTAACAGGCAATGAAAAAATTTCAAAAGATGGGTTAGTTAATACTTCAGTTACAACAAGCATTAACAAAATGTTTAAAAAAAAAAGTGTTACATGAAGATCCGTCGCGATTTTATGGCTGCCCACTTGTTGAATGCAGTTTCAAAGTCTAATTTTTCACATCTGTACTTGCTGATTCTCATTAAATTCTTGAGAGATGAGATGCAGAGTTTATTTCTGATGTCACCATCCCGCATCACCGTTTGTGCACATATATGACTGTAGTTATCCAATGGCGTTGCGGGGGGGGAGGGGCATTCGCCCTGGTGGCTAGGGGTGCCAAATGATTGCCCAAATCGGCCCAAAGTATCAACAATGAAGGGGCAGCCGGGGGTGCAAATAAGACAGAATGGTTCCAATATTAAATTTCGTTAATATTTGCGGCAGCATTGCTGTTGAATAGGCATTTTCCAACTGGTATAACGGTATCAATTGCGCAAGTCCATGTGGGTGGAGCGTAAGGTGTAGGGTCCTTTGTATTCAGAGATAAACAACAACACAAGCTTTGATTGGTGGATTATGTAAGAGTTGTACTTTTTGTTAGGCTTAAAAAAATGTTTAGCCTCTTGGCAACATGTGAATTTATGCTAATTCCTAAACAGATCAAATTTTGTATTTTTTATGATTTTTTGAAAATGTAATACACATGACTGAAAATAGGTATGTTGTGACTAGATAACTCATACACCTGTCTAGTTCCAGCGGAGTTATCTCTCTTAGATGCAATGGAGTACCTGGTTTTGTCATCGTCAAATTGACAATCTAACATTGTTCTCTATAACAGTGTGTGAGATGCACGCTAAATTAGGATAGAAAATATATTTATCTCTCCAAATATTAGCATTGAGGTCTATGGAAAAACAATTGGTACCGTGATACCAACTCTATAAACGATGTTGACGTAGTTTGAAAATTGATGCTGATTATGAAGCGTTTACCATATTTTGCCCACCACCTATCGAGTGGCTATTGCGGTCAGCTGACCACACGATAAAAATTCCGAGCAAATTACGGAGTTCGCCAAAATCTCCATTAAATGCTCTATTGCTTACTAAATCCCAATGATCACTGAATGCTGTATAAATTTTCTCAACAAGCAAAATAGGATCTCCATTCCCACGAATGAAACTTACACGAGTCAACACCTGGCAATATTGGACCTTATATTTTAGCATAAGGTAACACCCAATTTAGGGATTCTTTCACTCCTGTATTTTGAGAAATAAATAATTTTTTTTAATTATGCAAAACTTGTTTATTTGATTTTTGCTATTTCTTCTTGCGGAGTTTAAGTCTCTGTAACCGTAACACGGGATTAATGGCAAAAGGAAAAGATCAATGAGTAAAATGCACAAATATTAATTACACCACCTGGATTCATATTTGGTGACACACTCATTCTTCAAAATATCACAGCCAGTTTTAAATGAATTGACGAACTTTGCCTTGATACATACATCACAGAACATCTGTTTTAACTTTTTATCATATCTCAGCCACGGACGTCCAAGTTTCCAACTGTCTAGAAATTTTTGGGAATTTTTGCCCTGTTCATCATTATGAGGTGTTGCACTTGAAGCACTACATGTAGATGATGTTGGACTGCAAGGTTTATAATCGGGTTCAGTGTCTAAAAACTGAGATATGACCTTTCTATTGTTCTTTGTACTGAACAATAAAGGAAAGGAAGTTGTCATTCAAGCCAGTCAATACATGCACAAGCTCTTTGTTTGCTTGTGTGTTTGTTGTCTGGATTATTTTCAATGAATTCTCTTCTATATAGACAGGGAAGCATTTGTGGGATGCCTAGGCAAGATTTTCATCACAGAAGGCCAATATAGATATATCCACTTGCTGAACAAGCAAGAAAAAAAACAGTGGACATGACAAATTATGAAAAATTTAAACAGAAAACAATGGCTGACCTGAAAACCACAATGGCTTATCCCATTTGTCCACCACATTGGCTTATCCCATTTGTCCATGGTGTAAATGATGTGTGTCAGATATGTGAATAAAGGATCATAGGTATAATATGTAATATTCAAAATTAACTCGTGACATAAAGTTTGTATAAATAAATATTTTAAAAAACGTTATTATTTTGTCAAAAAAATGCAAACATGCAGTTAAGATTAAATTCATAACAGGAATATCTGGAACTCATTATTGACAGCAACAACTGGTATAGTGAAACAGTCCTGTGGTAGATTCAATAAACCAGTATTACCTTGCATCTCTAATGAGACAACATGTGCACGTGACAGCTCATGCTGGCTGAGTTGTCTAAAGCACTTTCCATTACGGATCACTGCCATCTCATCTCTGCTTGGGTTCGAGTCTTAGATTTGGCTAATGTAGTTATGTGAGAAAGCTTGCCAGTAGCTTTTCGTGGGTCGGTGGTTCTTTCCGGGTTTTTTCCTGGGTTCTTCCTCCACCAATAATACTGGCCGCCATGTATAGCCTATGGTGTGCTGAAAAATGGCGTTAAACTGTACAACAACAACTGCTCATGCTGTATAAATGAGCACTAATTATAAGTAACCAGTGAGATATGGAGAACAAATATCTGTTAACCATTCTTAGGTCACATTCTCCGCTTTGTACACATCAAGTTTATAGCTAGATACAATTAAGCAATCAATGTTCATGATGTGTAGCGTCCTGCATATGAGTTCCTGCAAAGAACTTTGTATTAATAATTTACCATTGTCTTTTAAGAACTTAAACATGCTGCATTTTGTTGACATTCTCAAGGTTTCTTTCAGGTTAATTATATAGCACTTCTTTAGGGACATGCAACTCATTTAAAATACTATAGCAGTCTGATCTAAATTTAGAGGGACACCAGGCATTGGGCTATTCAATGTTTTCTGCTCTAGCAGCATGCGGAGAAAATGGGAGGTAAGTGCTTACTTTTCTCAAGGATGCACTAATGCAGCTGACATTAGCTGGCCTGGACAAGCATTGAACTTGTGTCCCTTAGGGGTATGATTCCAATATTATAATGATCAGGTAACCTTTGTCCCTTAGGGGTTTGATTCCAATATTATATGATCAGGTAATTTGTGTCCTTTTGGGGTATGATTCCAACATTATAATGATCAGATAAAGTGTGTCCCTTAATGGCATGATTCCAAAATTATAATGATCAGGTAACTTTTGTCCCTTAATGGCATGATTCCAAAATTATAATGATCAGGTAACTTTTGTCCCTTAATGGCATGATTCCAAAATTATAATGATCAAGTAACTTTTGTCCCTTAATGGCATGATTCCAAAATTATAATGATCAGGTAACTTTTGTCCCTTAGAGGGATGATTCCAAAATTATAATGATCAGATTAACTTGTGTCCCTTAGGGGTATGATTCCAAAATTATAATGATCAGGTAACTTTTGTTCCTTAGGGGTATGATTCCAAAATTATAATGATCAGGTAACTTTTGTTCCTTAGGGGTATGATTCCAATATTATAATGATCAGGTAAATTGTGTCCCTTAGTGGTTTGATTCCAATATTATAATGATCAGGTAATTTGTGTCCTTTAGGGGTTTGATTCCAACATTATAATGATCAGATAAAGTGTGTCCCTTAATGGCATGATTCCAAAATTATAATGATCAGGTAACTTGTGTCCCTTAGGGATATGATTCCAAAATTATAATGATCAGGTTAACATTGCCTTGATTTCATAACTATACTCACTTTATAACAGAATTGTGTTGTAATGATGGACATTATGGTATTAAATGGTTGTTACATGTACCAATTTACCTGTTTTTTTTCTGGTGGTATGTACCATGGTACTTTGTTTACTCTGCTGGTACATTGGTGGTATTCTATTAGTAAAGAAGGTATGGAAATTTCTAAGAAATCTTATTACGACTTTAATGACTTTGACAGTGATTTTGTTAAAATGTCAAGATATTTCTTGTTTTAAATGATGTTTTGCTCAATGGTTGTATCTGTCACTAATGAATGGTGAATACTGGTATTAAAATATATTTACATTTATGATCCTTTCATATGTTTGACACGAGTCAGGTATACCAGTGCAGTGGCCAAATGGAATGTTGTGAAACAGTTTTTTTTTCTAAATTCAACTTTTGAACATTTTGGGATTTTAAAAACACAACAAAAACACCAATGGTCATACCATGTTTTAGTTATTTACTTAGCATTCTTGAGTTTGTATCTTCCTTTGTGAGACTGCGAATCAACCTTAAAAAAAATTCAGCACCCCACTTGTATTCTGTCTGATGTTTTTGTAATTTATAAATGACGCTAAATATTTTTCTTGTATGTTGAGTATTTTATATAAACTGTCCCACACTGATAAATATATTGCCATGTTGTTGGCATCCCACTAAACATTTCTCTACCTATTATATCATTTGATAGAAAAGTGAGATGTATAATATTAACACTCCCTTTTTTTATCAGTCAGCACAGTGTGTTTCACAGCTATATTATAAGTTTGATCATCCCACTTTAGTTACAGCTTTTTACTTCTAGATTGAGGGGCCCAGAGTGGCTGAGTGGTCTCAAGCGCTTTCCGTTACAGATCACTGCCATCTCACCTGTCTATGTGGGCTCAAGTCTAAGATTCGGATTATGTAGTTATGTGAGAAAGCTTGCCAGTGGCTTCTCGTGGGTTGGTGGTTTTTCCGGGAGTTTTCCCGGGTTCTTCCTCCACCAATAATACTGGCCGCCATGTATAGCCTATTTTGTGCTGAAAAAATGGCGTTAAACCCTACAGCAACAACAGCTTTTAGATTGCATCATATATAACAGTTAACTTACACATAGCAAATTTATTTACTATAAGATAATGGGAATTTTTCTTTTGCAGGTCAGAGTGGCAGTGGGGTTTTTAAAAGTCTGAGCAAGATATTTTTTCCAGCTATTGATATATGAAAGTTAAACAAAAATGTGTGAGAGCCCTGACACAGAATATTGAATTGTTGGCCCCTAATATCAATGCAGTATACTTTAGTGCATATTGCATTACCATTAGAAATACAGCAGTGCAAACTTTGTTGTGTTATCAAGTTGTAGTATGTATGATGTTACATCATATTATGATAGTTGTTTGATTGAATCCTATTTGGTCAAATGCTGTTTCTTTACAGTGTTCACTTAATTCATGCTCCTAAATATACTATTATTAGTGATTTCTGTCATTGCAGTGGCCATACAGTGAATTCATCAGCATTGTCCCAAACATCAAAGCCCCAGCCAACAATGAGTTCCTGATAACGATGAAGAAAGGACCCAGAAAAACTGATCAGATGAAATTCTCCACTGACCACAGGGCAGATCTACTAACAGAGGCTTTGGTATGGACTTTTTATAAGTAATGTCAATCTTGTATGTGCTACACTCCTAATTTGTATAATGTATGCAAGGATGTTGAATCAATACAACCAATAGAAGTCAACAGTGAGAGCACTCCATGGCAGCATCCATACTAGTTTTTCAGCACAGACTAATTGACCAGTAAAAACAATCCCAACAATATAGTAAATGAAATAAGCTGCACCCAAGATTTATTTGTACATAAGAATCAAGTTTTGAAATGTTGCTGATTTTAACTTGATATTTTGTTCCAAGTCGTATTCTTTCCAGGGGATTACAAGGTTTCAAGTGTACATTTGTCAAATCCCATCTAGCCATGTATCACAAATTTTATTTCCACACAATAAGTTGGATTTTATTGATTGAAGCCAATTTGGGTATGGGCTCAAATTCAGTTTTTAACTTTTTCTGTAGTAATTTGACATAATTGTAACCCCAGATTCACTAAGCGATTTTCCCTTGTATGGTACAGTTTTGTTCTTCCTGATTGAAAGACTTAATTTGATAAAGCCATAGTAGTTATGAGCCTTATGAGAAGACCTAGATAGTTTTAATTTTCACTTTTTCCTTGCAGATTGACAGCTATGATTTCAGATATAATTATTTAGGACCTCAAAGTCACAATGATATGGCCACAAATTGTCTTAGAAGTTTAACTTTAACATGAAGTGTACATCCACTTGTTGACCTTTAAATGTCTGCTGTAAAACTGAATCAGATCTGAGTTGGTCCTTTTTTAAATCCAAATTTAATTGAGTTTATTTGCCTATTGCAAATTTGCCCTTTAGTTAATATCTTATTGACAGAGACAGTTGTTTTCTATACTCATGCTTGGTTTATTCATGTTTTGCTACCCATTATAATTGTAATTTTGGTTCATTCTCTCACACAAACAAAATGCACACAAGGTGAACATAATATGCGTGTTTGACAATCTTTGTTTTCATGCATTAGGCTATGACATTATTAGCTGTAGTGTAATTAAATAGAAGATACCTTCATCTGAGACTAACATTATATCTATCTCGTGAGTGCATTGCAACTTGCCAAGTTAACCAATCAGTAATTGGGATAAGTGGCCATTAATTGGCTGGCACATTCCAGCAATGGTCTTAAATATTGCAGGTGTACATACTATTAACTAAAGTTATATTAGCAATTATTGTTAACTGAAATCTCTGATAAAAGATGCAAAGATCCATAGATTTGTGTCTTTTTGGACAACATGTCTGTTGTAAATTTATGCCTCAAAATGTATATGAAAATCAATAATTCTTTCTTTGCAGAGATTCCATAATCAGTTTGCGGAAGGCAATAAGATATCAAAGGTAAGTTCACTACAGTCTCAATTTTATCCCAGTGCTTTAGTATTAAATGTGTGTACCATGGTGCCCTCCATTTCTGTCACCATTAATCCAGTTGAAAGTTCACATGATCCCTAAAATAAAATCAGTGAAACATTAGAATTTGTGTAGGCCATTTGGAAGTACATTATGACTGACTGAACATATCCATGTTCGTTTGTAATCAAATTTAGCAGGGTTTGTACAGCCTTGAAAAAGTCATCATATTCATAGGGCTGTTGTAAAAATTCCTTGAATTTAAAAATATACTTCATCCTCAATAACATGCACACATAACTTTCAAAATACAGACTGCAGCAAAAAGCACCCTCCATAATTGGGGTTTCAAAATACAGACTGCAGCAAAAAGCACCCTCCATAATTGGGGTTTCAAAATACAGACTGCAGCAAAAAGCACCCTCCATAATTGGGGTTTCAAAAAACAGACTGCAGCAAGGGTAATGGTTGAATACACTTTTTTAATCATGTTTGGAATTATTCTCAAGAAATCCATTTTGTAATAAGTTGTTTGCTTTTCTGTATAAATTGCCTTAATTTTGAAGATAGCCAATCTTTGAAAGATATAAAAAAAATAGATTACTCCAAGAGTATACATCTCATGTGTTCCAGCAAAAGCATTGTGTCAGTATTCACTGCTCTTTGTATGTGAATGTGGATCCATTCTATTGTTATTGTTAAATGTCAAGAAAACAAGGATCTTTTCTTTTAAAATATGGACATTTTTTGTGAATCAACAATGCAGAAACTGTTCATTTATAATACAATACTTCATTGATCAATATAATGTGTTATACCATTACAAAACATCTGGCGATGAGCCCAAGTGTATGGATCTAACACCCACCAGTTACTCCATCAAATCGTTCCCCTGCCACTCTTCAGACCTGTTTGCAAATTTCTTCCATGATAAGGTACAAACCATTAGAGATAATTGACATGTCATCACCATATAGTTATGATACAGAATTTCAGTGGCAAGCATTTGAACCTGTCTCTATTAGTATGAACAATCATGATGATGAGTGCACCAAAGTCATGTGAACTTAATCCAATTCCAACATCACTTCTGCTTGAGTGCTTAGATCCAATATTGCCTTCACTAATTGATGTTTTTAATACCTCTTTCTCATCTTGGGAATTCCCATCAGTTTTCAAAACTGCCATTGTAAAGTCTCTCCTGAAGAAACCAACACTTGACCATAATGATTTAAAGAATTATAGCCCAGTTTCAAATCTCATGTTTATATTTTAAAAAATCTTTGAAAAAGTTGTTCTGACTCAACTTATATCTTATTTGAGTTCCAAGAGTCTTTTTAACAATGTACATTCCACATATTGCCCTTGCCACAGTACTAAAACTACTCTTCTGAAAGTAGTTAGTGACATTCTAACTGCTTTAGATAGTGAAAGATTATAGTCCTCACACTCCTTGATTTGTCTGCATCATTTTGATACAGTAGACCATGATATATTACTTCACCATCTCCAGCATGTATTTGGCATTCACAATACAAGTTTAATGTGGTTAAAATCCTACTTAAGTCAACAGGACACAAATTGTATCTGCAAATGGAATACACTCTAACCCAGTTGATCTATGTTGTGTACTTCCATAGGGGTCTATTATTGGACCTATTCTCTTCATTCTGTGCACTCAGTCACTCTCAAGTGTCGTAGATCATCTTCCATTGTCTCACTAATTTTATGCTGATGACACGCAGATATAAGGATCTAACCACCCAGCTGAAGTTGATGCTACCATCCAAAGAGTAGAGAGGTGCATTTCTGATGTGTAATCATGGATGACATGTAACAAGCTGCAGATAAATGATGATATAACTGAGGTCATTCTGATCACAACACAAAGACTTTTTCATTCACATCCTTTACCTCAGACAATATGAATCAGCAGCACCAACATTAAATTCACACAGTCATTAGTAAACCTAGGTGTTGAATTGGACATTACACATTACACCAACATATGAATGTATGCATGGCTGCATATCTTGAGCTGAGACATCTCAGCTCCATTCACAGATATCTTCCAGTTGATTCCACTAAAACACTTGTGTGTTCATTATAACTTTCAAGATTGGACTATTGTAACTCAATTCTGTCTGTTTGTCTCAATATCTACTTTGGAAACTTCAAACAAAAAGTACAAAACACAGCTGCTCAGATCATCCTTAGACTACCACAATCAAAGCGCACCTCCCCGCTGCTGTGTACTCTATGCTGGCTATCAATTCGATCCAGAATCAAACCCAAATTTGTTCTCTGTGCTTCATTACACTGATGGAAACCAGTCCAACATACCTATCTGACCTCACCCATGTGTATACACCAGCAATATACATTATGCTTCTCTTCTGATAATTGTATACTTAGTATTCCCACTATGAAAACGAAGTCATATGGACAGTGCTTTTTTGCATGCCAAGCCCCAGTAATGTGGAACAAATTGCCCATTGAAATTTTACGATTGCAAGAACAAACTTAAAAGACCTAATAATGTTTCCTACCTTAAATATTTTCAGCGTGTTTCTATGTTTTCTAATTTATGGTGTTTGTTTCTGTTTTTTTTGTAGTCATATCATTATAAATATTGTAAAGCGCTTAGTAGCGTTGTTCCGATTATCGATTATAATCGATCATCAGTTGGTTGAGCAAATCAATAATCGATTGTGAAACTCCATAATCGATTGTGTGCAAAGGGAGACTACTTTTATGTGTATGCAAAGCACAAAGGTTAGTAAAACTCCCAGCCACTAAAGTTGACCTGAAATTTAATATTCCCTTCACAACTACAAATAAAAAACCTTATGATTCATAATTAGGAATATATAGTTATTATTACATGGTCAAGTTGTTGAATTGTTGAGTTAATAAATATAAACACATTTTGTTGATTTGTTTTAGTTAAATTGCAACATCTTTTGTAGTATTTATAAACATGACAAACATGAAAATCATGTCCTTCTATACTTTAAATTATAGACACATCACATATGAATGAAAGAATTTCGGGGGATTGTAGCAGTATTTCAGTTACATGTGACTGATCAGCCATAAAAAGTTGCGTTCATTTAACAAAGTTGTAGAACAAAAGTAACACACAATGTAATATTATTGTCAAGTTAAAGAATACATGTCATTAAAAGAGATTACTCCTGTACATTTATAAACATATTGAACTCTTGATCAAAGATATAACTAACAAAAATTTTAATTTGCTCTTAGTAACCGATTATAACCCATGATCAGTTGGTTAAGGGAAACCGATTATCGATTATGAATTTCTGACCAATTCCCATCACTAGCGCTTAGAGCTTCAAAAGATTAGGCGCTATACAAAATCCTCATTATTATTATTATTTCATGGATAAATAGTAATTATAGATAGTGTTGTTCCGATTATCGATTATAATCGATCATCAGTTGGTTGAGCAAACCAATAAGATATTCGATTGTGAACTCCATAATCAATTGTGTATAAAGGGAGACTACCTTTTAGGTGTATCCCTTTGCACAAAGGTTCCAGCCACTAAAGTTGACCTGAAATTTATTAATTCCCTTCACAACTACAAATATGAAACCTTATGATTCATAATTAGGAACATATAGTCATTATTACATGGTCAAGTTGTTAAATTGTTGAGTTAATAAATTTAAACACATTTTGTTGATTTGTTTCAGTTAAATTGCAACATCTTTTGTAGTATTTATAAACAATGTCCTTCTATACTTTAAATTATTGACACATCACATGTGTATGAATGAATTTTGGGGGATCATAGCAGTATTTCAGTTACATATGACTGATCAGCCATAAAAAGATGTGTTCATTTAACAAAGTTGTAGAACAAAAGTAACACACAATGTAATATTATTTTCAGGTTAAAGTATACATGTTATTAAAAAAGATTACTCCTGTACATTTATAAACATATTGAACTCTTGATCAAAGATATAACTGTTTAACAAAAATTAAAATTTGTTCTTAGTAACCGATTATAATCGATGATCAGTTGGTTAAGGGGAACCGATTATCGATTGTGAATTTCTGACCGATTCCCATCACTAATTATGGAATTATAATGAATGTGCGGTACTGTATAGATCAAAAGATTTTCAAAAACATAAGATTCATTAACTTTTTTTTTTTTATTGACAGTTCTGCATTTTGTGTTTTACAATTGCATTCTCCAGTTACTTCATGTTGCACAAATCATTTTGTTTGTATTATTCCAGGTTCCATTTTTGTTTTATTGGTAAAATTGCTTATATCAGGGTGTGTCCACCTCATTTCCATTTGAGATTTCTATTACAGTTTCAATCAATTTTTTTTTTTATTGCAGAGGTTCAATGCCTACAAACATCACTGGTCCGACAACAAGGTCCCAGTGACTTTAGAGCTTAATGCCAGCTCACTGGATCAGCTGGATCCCTCTACAGGCAGACGATTGTGTTCTTATGACTACAAGGACTTAGAAGGACTTACTAGGGTCAGTTTATTCTCTGTACTGATTTATATGACTTGGCCAAGTATGACAGCAGTAAAGCAGTTATTACATTAAATACATTCACGTGGCTTGCTGATATATCTAATCACCCAGCGGGGTGGGAATCACTTTTGCCATATATGGGTTGGTCAAGCAATTCAACAGCTTGAACATTTCAGGTGCAGTTTTCATGAAATTTCACAATGTTCTTTAAAGTTTTATGTTAATAACCAGGAATGTTTAAAATCTTGTGCTACTTATTAGATGGAATATCTCTTTTATCAGAGTGGTCAGTTATGATGATGCTTTCCCAAGCTTCCAGAACTTTTTGCATTTGTTTGCTGGTCCTAAGTTTAAATAATCTGGTCAATGTCCCCCATTGCCTTAACTCATTCAGCCCCGTCACTGTTAAAAGCTATATTGCTGCTCTGCCCCAGTAGCACTAAGCTGTGTCTAGCTGGCAGCATGTGCCCCATATAGTTTTACCTGTTTAGACAATTTTGTATATATCATGCACATGCATTCACTCTTACCTTAATTTCTATTCTGATATCCAATAAAATCCACAAAATTTTCATCAATTATTCCCAATGAATTTGTCAGCACAGCGATGTAGTTCTATTTGTCGTAGTCTTTCACACCTTTTTAACACTATTTATGAAATTAACATTATCGCTACAATCTGCTAGATCCACAACTACTCTATCATCATCATTATCACCATCCTCTTCTTCTGATGACTCAGTCTCAGAAACTTTGATGTCTGAATCTAAATCTTGCAAAATATCCAACTGCCAAACATATTTTTCCTTTCTTTCAATATTTGCAAGATGAAACCAGCGAAACTCTTCATTTTCGCTCTCACTGTCATCAAGTCTTATGTCTGCCATCATTTACAATTTTCATTAACAGATCACGTGTTGTGAAACTGCCCTCCATTAGTAACCCTTGGTTTCTGAACAATTCAAATTTGCACAGAAAAGTAAAATCACTTCTGATTGGTTAATAATGGTCTGATTCTTGGAAGAAAAAAAACATTGTGAGAGACATCATATCTAACAAACATTCAAAGCGATAAAAGTCGGAATCGGCCATTGAATGCAGTCAGCAAACTAACAATTTGCAAGATCAGCCATTGAATACAGAAACTGGATCATGCAAGTTTGATGGGATCGTGCTGAATGAAGAAGGCATGTTGTTTCCCGACTGTTCAACCTAAAGTACATCTGTACAAAATCAAATGTTAGTGCAATAACAAAGAAAGTATTGGAGCTATGACATTTTACACACTTTATTATGGTCATGAATATAATTGATGGCGTGATTAGATTTTCGGGTAAAATTATTGCAATTTTACAACATTCTGTCATGCAGTTTTGGTCTTAGACAAAAACCTTGCTCGCACAGTTAACACATTAACCCCTGCTGCCTTGATAACTCGTCGCACTTTACCTCCCTCATCTCCTGAGTGCCTCGATAATGTGGCTGAGTTTACCTAGCTTGTATCCTGGGTGCTGCGTTTTGTGTGACAGGATTTTTCTATGCCTGTATCCCGAATGACGAGTTAAATCGGCGCAAACCATTATTTGATTTGAAGCTATTTCCTAATTATGCAAGCAGTTTAACAATAAAATGTTAGATTATATAGATACAGTGAACATTGTTGAAGAAAGGAAAAAAAATTTGACTTCGATTGCAGCAAAAAATAGTGGAAATATTTTGATTAGAAAATGAAGAAAATTATGAGAATCAGCCACTGGAAGTATAATTTTACTTGACAGACTGAAGAAGTATTCACACGAGGTTACGTTTGCAATAGAGATGACAAGTGGAATTTCTATGTACATAAAATGGAGTGAATTTCATATGTTGATAGTGTTAATTATTCAGTGTGAATTCATCATAATTTTTATGGATTATTCATGGCAAGAGAAACAAATTGGTAAGAAAATCACTTTATCTTTATGCATTAGTTTTATTTCTGCATGTACGTAATTTTATTGAGAACTGATGTGCCAAATTTTAGCTGAATTAAAGGAACTTCAGTAGGAAAATAACATTTATTGCTTAGACTTTTTTTTTTTTTTTTTTTTTTGCTTAACAGACCCATCATTTTGTATGGAGAAGACACTTTATTCAAAATGTCCATCTTATCCTACTTTTTGCACAGGTTCACTTGGCTGTGTGTGCTATCTATAAAGTCAAAAGTCTGGAAACAAAATCAGATTTTGACCATGGGCACATTTTGGGTGGGAAAAAAAACATGTCCAAAAATTTAGGTTTTTCCCTCAATATTTTGTAGTGCAGCAAAAAAATTCTATTCAATGATTGTAAATATAACTCTATTTTGATTGAAAAATGTTTGTGAATTTGTACAAATTTAGCCAGTAAATATCTGATTACTTCTTTACAAAGGGGATATGAGGTTCAGACCAGTCCTTAAACACACAACATCCACATTCATGGAATGCCAGTTATAAAGGCAGTATGTTTCATCTCTACTACCAGTCTCCAATAACATAATTCTTTTTTGTTCTTTTTTTATCACAGCTGTCAGACTATCCAGGTGGATTAGCCTTAGTACACGGCGGTTTTAATAGACTGGTAAGGGTATTTTTTCTGTTGATTTTACCTTTTCAGATCATTTACAAATGTAGTGAAAAAAATAGATAGCTTATCTATGTGCATTTAAAACAATTTCAGACAAGAATAATGGCAATCTATTTTATGTTATGTTTTCTACGAATTCGCTTAGGATTTCTTGTTTATAAGAGAGGATATTTACTAATTTCGATTTTTATATATGTATACATTCAGAAAGAAGTCAAATTTTACAAAACCTGGCAAACTAAATGGATCCATATGGACCGTATACACCGTATGGGACTGTATCCACTGAATATGTAGAATACCCTATTTGATTTCCCATATTGCTGAATATTTTCCATGTTGTTAACTCTTAAGTCATAAATTATATTTGTACAGCATGCAAGTGTAAATGAAATGCTTTGCAACATTTATAATATCAGTGGAAATGGTAAAGCAGAAATCATTAACTGATTAAGGATAGAAACAAGACGGTTTCATTGTTTAGAAACTATTCTCATACCAGCTTTGTGGTCTGGTGTTTTATTTTTTATTTTGTTGTTTTTAAAAGATGCATATATGTGGTGATGTTAGATATCCATTGTAATTCTTAAGTGTCTTTACAGTCAGTCAGTCGATTCAACTGTGTCTGTATTTCTATCTATTTCTAATATCCTGTAAATATCTTATAAAGAAATTCAAGAAACTTGGTACAGATGATGCTTTTATTTCAATCTACTTCAAATATTCTGTAAAGAAATTCAAGAAACTTGGTACAACTGTTGCCTGTATGGTAACCATCTACTAGAGGGTCATAACTTTTGTTGGCCCCTCTTCTAAGGTCCTGGAATTTTCAGCAGGGGATGTGTGCAGAGAACAGAATATTTGAAGTGACTGACATTTTTTAATATATATATATATATATATATATATATATATATATATATATATATATATATATATATAATCAGACAATATTTTTCTGTTTTGAAACGAAATTCCGCTTTTCTCCTGATTTGAATCAAATTCTTCTTGATATAGTCCATTTTTTATACCATCTCCGACTGGTTTTTAAATAAAATGGTCATTTTGGTCCCATTCCTCAGTTCCTTTGTAAGTTATTTGTTTCATATATATTAGCACATGATTCTCATAAAGAGTAATCTGATTGGTCAAAGGTTTCATTCAATGAATCTTTGTGTAATGGAAACTGATGGCAATGGAGAGAAAAGCATGCTTGCAAAACATGGTGTCCTGAATTGTTAAGAGATACCATGACACAAAATGTTTAGACAAAGGTTTGAAAAACATATGGACATGGGAATGGCTGGAGCAAAAAGTTGATGGAAATTTAGTTGGTCAGTACACAAGAAAACTGAATGCTAGAAGACTGGCATTTTGTGACCTCTGTTAAAATTATGTCTGAATTACTGTAATCTCAGTTGGAAGAGTTTGGATTAGCACCTACAATAGAAAATGCACACGGAAAAATTGAAGCCCATAAGGGATAAAAACTTTTTTCAACTAATTAATTAATTAATTACTATAAGAAGAAAGATTCCTTGCTTGAGAGAATAGATTTAGCCCATTGTCAGAATATGTGCACTGCATGTCGCCAATACATGTACCAGCTTGAAAGGGAAATAGCTCTCATTGAGAAGGAAAAGAAATGATTGCACATTGTGCCAAAAAAGTCATTGGTAATAAAAAGGAAGGCTAAAGAAATCTTTGCCAAAGCCACAAAAAGAGCTCAACTGGCATATTAACAGGTTGTGTCCATTGGAGAAAAAGACAAGTGATTGTATGGGATGATTTGTATATAGTTGATGTAAAGGGGTGTTTATTTTACAGACTTGTTTTGAAAAGAGACAAGTATAATATATTTGCTGTAAAAAGTGACAAATTATTGTGACTTAATTATGACGTGAACACTGACATGCACATTAAATAATTGCAGCATCAATAATTAAAGGAGAACACATTTATATAACTAAATATTGCGAATTATTGAAGTCAGGTTGAACATTTTGGGGATGTTTTTTAGTTTTATGTAAATAAATATATTTGAAACCATTTCAGCATTTATTTTCATCACCACAACTGGATGAGCTGGTAAAAGCTATAATGGATATGGCTGCTAATTATGTAGGCATTGCTGTCAAGCAGAGAAAAGAACCAATCACTTTTGAACAATTTCAGAGCCACAGACTTGGAAAGTTCAGGTATACTAAACATAATTCTCTTCAAAAATATTTCATCATGTAGTAATATATATATAAGTGTGCAGTGATACAAATGTACATTGTAGGGATAAAAATTGTGATCAGCAAATACTGTCAAGTGATAAATATGTGCTTTGTAATGATAAACATATATAGTGATTAATATAATGTATAGTGGTAATTATACTTTGATTTGATAACAGTATGTGTTTTGTAGGGATAAACTTGCACTTAGTGGTGATAAATATGTGTAGTGATAAACATATACTGTGTAGTGATAAACATATACTGTGTAATGGTAAACATATACTGTGTAATGATAAACATATACTGTGTAGTGATAAACATATACTGTGTAGTGATAAACATATACTGTGTAGTGATAAACATATACTGTGTAGTGATAAACATATACTGTGTAGTGATAAACATATACTGTGTAGTGATAAACATATACTGTGTAGTGATAAACATAATATGTTAATAATAATAATAATAATAATAATTATTAGTATTAATTAGCATTATTGTTATTATTGGAAAATAAATAATAATACAGTACTATCCTTTGTTTATTCCAGGTGACATAATTACTTGAAAGCTACTCCAAAACAAATACACATTTAATTAGTAAAAGTGTACAGTGGCAACATCCACTGCATGAAAGAAAAATAATTGCAATTTAAAATGCTGTTATTTTATTGATTTATAACACCTAACATCCACAGATGTCATGAAATCAGGATTTCTCATTAAAAATATGCATGGATATAATTTCTTATTGGGTACTTATTTAGTATAATGTTGCAAACTCTTCCATGAGAGTGTACACTTCTAAGCAACAGAATTTTTAAAAAATGAATTTCTATAAATCAATCACCTCATTTGACTCTGAAAAATTGCCTTACCAGTAGAATATATTTGTAAGAATGTCCCAATAATAGTAATTGTTGCATGGTAAAATGACGAATAAATTTTCCTTCTTTCTAAGTACTGATGAAGCTCTGACATCATATGCAGAATTTACTGTCCAGAAGGTGTCACCACGCCACCCCGACAATGTACGAAGGACTCTCTGTCTCACAGAAACTTGCCTTGTTGAGAGAGACCCGGCAACATATAATGTAACCACTGTCAAGCCTCTCTGTGATGTAAGTTGTAGGAAGAAATTGTTGAAATCATTTTTTTAAATCAAGTAGGAAACTTGAAAGTATAATTTACGTTTAGAATGCAATTGTCATATATGCTACTAGGCCACAAGTTTGCGGGTTTCTCACAGAAATATCTTTAGTCACACAACTTTTCAAAATTAATGGGGGAAAGGTCACGCAAATTGTTTGTGGTTCCTGTACTTTGTTGTATCCAATGCTGTTATTTTCCTTTTTTTTTCTTCATTTTTATTAAAGACAAAAATTAAAAATAAATTGTCAGATTAAGTCTTGGTTGTCCATTTTGCCAGTATCTCAGTCAACCTGTCCTACTGTCAATTCAAGTCTTTGAATACAAGCATCTGTATGACTGAGATCAGCAAAAGTGATTGAGATCTGCTGTGGTTTTTGCAGAAACTATCCAGTGGTTCTTTTTAAGTTGTCTTCTAGAGCGGTATAACTTATCCACTGATCAGCCATAACATAATTATACTGAGGGTAACAAGCAGCAAGTCAGACTGGAAGATGGCCGATTTCTCTGCAGTAAGATCATCTGCTACAGTTGATACTATAAGATCAAGAGGAAACCTTATGTTCTGACACACACTGAAGATGTCTCACAAACTGATGAAAAGAGAAGAAAATGAACCTAAATTCCAAGACACACGATTCATTACCTACAACTGGTTTAAGAAAGAACCAGAAAAGGATGCATTATGTTCTGTGCTGAGGGTATAAGAAAGATAATCCATTCTCTAATGAAAATGGTTGCACTGGTTCACCTTTGTTCTTCAGAGGCTGTAACCGTAGCATAAAGCCTTGCAACAGATGTGATCAACAACAGAAATATCAAATGGACAACGTGATCACGTTGTGGATAAATATGTTGGAATACCATGAAGATCAATTCCCAAATTTGTTTAAATTGGCCAAAAATGCAGAAATGAAATAAACTGATGAATATTGAGACACAAGCAGATGATTTTCACAAAGCAGAGTGATAAGAAGCAGAAAAGAATATTTAACAGCACAGCAGTCTTAATTGATTAAGAAAATTCCTAGGAGCATTTCTGAATTGTCTTTCTATGGCTGAATACTGCTCCATGCTATACTGTGGTAAAACTCACTCTGTATATAGTTGTCCAATGTCATTGGTTTTTTTCTTTCAGAGTTCTGTGATTTCCTTCATATGAGTTACACAGACATTAATGAGGTATAGTTTCAAGAGTACAGGACAGAAAATGTTATAACACTTAGTACAGAGAATTCAATAAAGACAGATTATAACATATTGTACTCCATCTTTGCTGGAGGAACATCATGCTACGTATCTGTGTCATGATGCTCCAGTGCTAGAGATCAGCATAAACTGCCATACTGCAGACATGACTGAATTTTTTTTTAAAGCTATGTTAAAAATCCAAATCACACACACACACACACACATTCCATCTTCACTGGTCAATGTTTTGATATAACAACCCTATCTACACCTTGACGGATCAAACAGATATATTTGTGCTTTGTCCTAGCGACATCTATTGGATTTCATGATTTGCCTCCCTTAGTGTGTAATGCTAGCTAACCAGTAGCATGGTGCATTGTACATCAACCAAATATTGAGGAGGCAATTGACCTATAAGGGATACTTTGTAAGTTTAATATTGAAAGTACGACTGTGTAACATTGGGAAACCATTACATGTCTATTTGAGTGAAAGGTATTTGTGCAAACACATAACGGTAGTGGAAAATTGCGTATTTATCAGTCCAATTAAGTAGCATGCTCCTCTTGTCTCGATCATGTAGGAACCATGTTCAAATTTGAACAACTTAATTTTCATTCATTATGGTGGTTTGCCATGCATCCAGTGAAATTCACAGACCTGAAGCACTTAATTATCTACACCAACGTGTAGATAGAGCTCTCACACTGGAACCTCGGCTAGCAAAGATGGTCATACTCTTAAAGTACTAATTGTACCAAGAATGTATCTGTGCATGGAAATGAACGCCTTGATTGAATGAATTGCACATGATAACATTATTGTTCATTTTATTTTTAGAATGTAATGCTATATATAATTTTTATCAATCTTGTACCATCTCGAGTCCCATCACATGAGTGATTGAAAACAAAGAAGTTATTTAGTTTAGAAGTGTTCCTGTGGCAATGAAGGTGTTGAGAAATTGAATCACTTTGCTTCATTTTGTCTCTTCCAGAAGTTACAACCATTTAACAAGTTTGAAAAGGACAAAAAGTGAAATGTGAAATAATTTAACAATATTTTGTGGGTAATGTTTTTATATTTTTATTGTAGGTTTTTGCCTTGGTCAGAGATCAAGAACATCCTCAACAGTTTTCAGTGGAATATGTCAAAGGTGCTGTAAGGACCTATCTTTCAACAGATAGGTGAGTTAAAGAAAAGCAGATATTTGATGAGACAGCAATTGTTATCTATCTCATTGCAGATTTTAATGTCTAGTCATTGCATTATGTTTTAATGAATTTTCCTATTTATATCTGGATAATCTCTATATCCATGACATTTTAATTTATATTAATAATGTAATTATTCATTTGCTGGTATAATCAGATATATAAGAAGTAATTAGTCTGCTAATAATATAAAATAAAACCAAGCTGATAGTCACATTCTTCAACATATAATATATAAATAAAACCAGGCTGGTAATCATGATCTTCAGCAATCCTTGGCAAGAGTTGCTTCCCTTTACACCCAGTGCAAGGAGTTTGGTTTCATTAGAAGAAGAAAAAATGAATCATAAACAAGATTAGTCTTAACATTGTGAATTAACTGATATGTAAATATTTATTATAATTAAGCATGTAACATGTGAATTAAACTGATATATAAATATTTATTTTAATTAAGCATGTAATGTGTGAATTAGACTGATATGTAAATATTTATTTTAATTAAGCATGTAATTAATGATACCATTCTAAACTAATGCCCTTCTGATATCCATCTAAATAAAGATTCTAGTTCACAAAGACCTTTGACCTTTTGCAATTTATAGCAGTTAACTTTTATCTTAATAATATAATTTCAGAGATGCCTTGCTTGCATCATTGTTGGATGGAGTGAGAGCCTCAGGAAATCGTGATATCTGTGTGAGAATGACACCTACATATAGAGGCTACCGATTAGGTAAAAAGTCCCTTATCAAAAACTCATTATGAGCCAAGATTTCCTCAACACAGACTCGTTTTATTATCCATGTGCACATACGTCTGTCCGTCTCCAAAAGCAACCTCCATGTTAAAGTCTTTTACTTTCCTTTTTTTTCACTCCCATCACCTGAATTTGGAATGTAGCCTCAGTATAAATGCCTTCATCAATACTTGGGGGAAGGCTGAATAAGTAGGTCATGACTTTTATCTTCAATTGTTTTTGTTTTTTATGGTTTAACGCCATTTTTTCAGCACAATATAGGCTATACATGGCGGCCAGTATTAATGGTGGAGGAAGAAACCGGACAAACCCCGGAAAGAACCACCGACCCACGAGAAGCTACTGGCAAGCTTTCTCACATAACTACATTTGCCGAATCTTAGACTCGAACACACGCAGACAGAGGTGAGATGGCAGTGGTCCGTAACGGACAGCGCTTTAGACCACTCGGCCACTCGGGGCCCCTATCTTCAATTGAGTATACTTCATTACATTTTTTTGTGTCATTATTAATGGAAAATTCAGTCATGGATAGGCAGTATAACTGTATGATCCATTAGGATGCAGTATTGTAGCCATTAGTCATATTTTTAGAAATAACTGTATGATCCATTAGGATGCAGTATTGTAGCCATTAGTCATATGTTTAGAAATAATTGAAAAGCCAAAATGAAGGAAAAGTTCAAGACTCGCATAAATAAAATTTCACTTAAACACTTGATTTGAGGAGACAATTTGAAAACAATAATCATTAAAGGCATGTGAATTTCTTTTTCCATAGATGGGCTCTATATACTTTATCTGTGTGTGTATGTGTATGTGTGTGTGTGTATGTGTGTGTGTGTGTGTGTATGTATATATGTGTGTGTGTGTGTGTATGTATGTGTGTGTGTGTATGTATGTGTGTGTGTATGTATGTATGTGTGTGTGTATGTATGTATGTGTGTGTGTGTGTATGTATGTGTGTGTGTATGTGTGTGTGTATGTGTGTGTATGTATGTGTGTATGTATGTATGTATGTGTGTGTTTGTATGTATGTGTGTGTGTGTGTGTGTGTATGTATGTGTGTGTGTGTATGTATGTATATGTGTGTGTGTGTGTGTGTGAGCTAAGATCTACCTATTCCCAAGTAGTGGAAGCATGGCACTAGCTTTTGAACAGGTCTTTGTTAGAAACAGATTGTTATTACAGGCAGTCTCTTCACTCCCTAATTTTGATGTA
Source organism: Unio delphinus (assembly GCA_029339505.1). Classification (NCBI taxonomy): domain Eukaryota; kingdom Metazoa; phylum Mollusca; class Bivalvia; order Unionida; family Unionidae; genus Unio; species Unio delphinus. The sequence goes on along the minus strand of JAQISU010000196.1, from coordinate 6,569,231 downwards.
AATAACCATGTTTTTAAAAATTCCTTCTGCAGTCTTCCTCTTTTTGAACTACTTTGTCTTACCACTCATAAAATTGAATGGAAAACTCACAGGCTTTTATGAGATTGTAGATGTGCAGCTTCTCATATGTTGTTATTATGATATTACTCAGAACCATTTAGACTTACGTTTATCATGAAAATTGCTTGCCAAATACCTGTCTATGAGTTACCATAACTATTATCAAGTTTTAATGAATCAATTTGGATCAAATTACAATGCGTAATTGCATTTATTTTAGCTGGTCAAAGAACAGTCCTTTTAGCATATATAAAAGTCCCTGGAGACTTGATATTTATTGTAATTATTTATTTTGTTTATTTATTCATTCCATAGGTCCATTCACAGTCCCTGTGGATGAAGAAGTGGAAAGTCAGCACCTTAAATTTATAATGTCCCCTCCAGGTATGTAAAACATATATAAAACTTTATTAATGTGCTCAATAATAGGTTGTAAGCTCACAGTACAGTTTTCGAAAATTCTGTTTTAAACTTTATTATAATAATAAATCATTAGTATACAGTATTTTTAGAGCTGTTCAGAACATAGACATCTTAAAATGTCTAGGCTTGAAAATTCCTAAATTCCTGAAATGTTTAGTTTTTTTTAAATTAAGGATTTGAGAAATAAACAGGAGAAAGTTGGGAGAAAGAATAGGTTCCCAACAACCCTATAATTTTGCAAATATTGATCGAAGTATAAAAATACCAATGGACAGATTTCAAACAATGATAACATCACGCTTTCTTACAAAATGCTTGCAATAAGAAAACAAATGATAACAGATTTCTTTACTTCAAGGAATATGACACTCAACCTTATACCTGCACTGTTGATTAAAATGTTAAAATTTGGTAAAATTTCATGTAGTTGCTCATCACAATAAATTCACATCTGCAGTTTTTTTTAAAGATTGTCCCTGTTGTGTCTATATACATATTTAGAATTCATTGTGTGAAATCATATTATATGGACTACATATTGATACTGCATTAAAAGATAAATTTAAAGTATTTAATTATGTGAAATTATAGTGAGGGATATCTCTGCTAGACTATGTAGTGATACTGCATTAAAAGATAAATTTAAAGTATTTAATTATGTGAAATTATAGTGAGGGATATCTCTGCTAGACTATATTGATACTGCATTAAAAGATAAATTTAAAGTATTTAATTATGTGAAATTATAGTGAGATATATCTCTGCTAGACTATGTAGTGATACTGCATTAAAAGATAAATTTAAAGTATTTAATTATGTGAAATTATAGTGAGATATATCTCTGCTAGACTATGTAGTGATACTGCATTAAAAGATAAATTTAAAGTATTTAATTATGTGAAATTATAGTGAGATATATCTCTGCTAGACTATGTAGTGATACTGCATTAAAAGATAAATTTAAAGTATTTAATTATGTGAAATTATAGTGAGATATATCTCTGCTAGACTATGTAGTGATACTGCATTAAAAGATAAATTTAAAGTATTTAATTATGTGAAATTATTGTAGGGATATCTCGGCTAGACTGTAGTGATACTGCATTAAAAGATAAATTTAAAGTATTTAATTATTTGAAATTATTGTAGGGATATCTCGGCTAGACTGTAGTGATACTGCATTAAAAGATAAATTTAAAGTATTTAATTATGTGAAATTATAGTGAGGGATATCTCTGCTAGACTATGTAGTGATACTGCATTAAAAGATAAATTTAAAGTATTTAATTATGTGAAATTATAGTGAGATATATCTCTGCTAGACTACGTAGTGATACTGCATTAAAAGATAAATTTAAAGTATTTAATTATGTGAAATTATAGTGAGGGATATCTCTGCTAGACTACGTAGTGATACTGCATTAAAAGATAAATTTAAAGTATTTAATTATGTGAAATTATAGTGAGGGATATCTCTGCTAGACTACGTAGTGATACTGCATTAAAACAAATATTATGTAGAGTATTTAGTTATGACAGTTCACATTTTACTGAGTGATGTCACCACAAGACTGTAATTATACTGCATTAAAACAAATATGTATTTAATTATGTGAAATCACATTATGCTGAGGTATGTTCTTGCTAGGGTCAATAATTATGCTGTATTAAGACAAAAGTGTAGAGTATTTGATTATGTGAAATCACATTATAATTGTTGGTTTTTTTTCAAAACCAAGAGGTAGAGTGAAGTGATAAAGTGAAATCAATTAAGTAGCAATGCTAAAATTTGACTCAATTTAATGGGATCTATAACATGTAATATAATAAGAGGGGCAGCAGTAAATCGAGAGGTGTTTAACATGGGAACACAGTATATGATTTTTAACAGGCCACATTTTGGTATAAAGATTCTTCTAGCCATTGGCCTAAACAAACTTACGAGTTTACTATCCTGGTGAACTTACCTTAATGTAAGTATTTTATAATGTTAAAATCAGGCAGTGTTTATTAGGTCCAATGTTTCTGTCATCTTTTGCAGAGGGAATGACATTTGATGTGGCAGTATTTAGGTTCAACAGCAATGTATCATACAGTGGATTGTTGCATGCTGTTACACAAGATGTAAGTAATTGAAGTGAAGTGGTATTTGTTAATCAGACAGTTTGTATCCTTGTACATGAAATTAACCTCGGAACATTTGACGAAGCATTTATTGCCTGCAATAATTTTTAAAGTTGTGCATCCTTTCCATTATGTACATAAGATGGTCTGTGTGTGAAATTCTTGACCTTGTCCCTGTCATTGTTCTGCCAGTTAATTTCCTCCAACTAATATGGCAGCTTACTTAAATTGAGTTTCTCCAATCACCTGATCACATTAACATCAGAACATTAATCCTTCCAAATCTAATCCTTCTGAAAAGACAAAATCACATGTGTGTGTGTGTGTGTGTGTGTGTGTGTGTGTGTGTGTGTGTGTGTGTGTGTGTGTTTCCTTTAAGAAATTTGTTCTATGCTGATATTTTGAAGTATTTTGATACAGCAGTGTTACATGTTTTTAAAATAACATGTATGAAAATATCAGTGATTGTGCATTATGCTGAGATATTGGTCAGTAATTATGTGAAATCCTATTATAATTGGTTCCAGAATTAAAATTAAGTGAAATTAAGTACACAGTGATAGCAAAATTATGACAGTTTAGTTAGAAACATGCCAACATTGATTCTGCAAGATGGGCACTGCTTTAATGGAAGCTAGGGCATCATGAGCAACTACTTACTGTACTATCATCAGGTGCTTGAATAAGTCATAGAATCAGGATAAACAAATTTTTAAAATGTTCTTAACATAAATGAATTTGCAAATAAGATATTCAACATATTGATCATACTCCAAGTCCATTGATATTTATGACATCAGATTTGTTTTTCCTTGAATATATTGTATTGTAAAATTTAAGACTGTAAGACAGCTTCATCAGCACATGTATATCATAAAGTACATCTACTGCAGAAACTATTTGCTGAGAACAAAGAGAAGCTGATCAATGGGGCTTTGATGGGGCTGCTGGAGAGAGAGGGGGACCAAAGCGCTATTGCAGAAGAAGCCCTTGAGGCCCAATTTCATGCTCTAAGAAGACTGGTAGCATCCAAGGCAGGATTCGGTGCTTTCACACAATTACCCAAGTAAGTTGGCAGAGTCCTCAAATACTTTTCTGCTGAGTACCAATTTATGTGTGAATTAAATAGATGTTAGAAACCATGAATCAAATTGAGCAATAAGTTATATGACTCCTTTCCTTTTTCCAAAATTAATTTAGCAACGACAGTTTCATTGTTTGGTCAAAGTATAAAATTGATACCAGCAAACATTAAAGAATTCACATTTGGTCCGTAATATTGCGATTTGCGACAAGGGAAATACCCACATTCAATTATTATTTATCAAGTGGACACTTTTTCTAGCATGGTATGTTTATGATGTGTATGATTTGGATTTTTAACGTAGCTTTAACAATTTCTCAGTCATATGGCTATGATGTCTGCATTGTTACACATTTTTAGTGATGCCTAGCACTGGGGCATCATGTTGCAGACATGTAGCATGATGTCCCACCCAGTCACATTATCCTGACACCATTCCAGCCAGTCCTAACACTAACCTCTTAATGCTAAGTGCAAAATGAGGTGGCTGTTAGTACCATTTGTGTAAGTCCATGGTATAACTTGGCAGAGGATCGAACCTATAACCTCCCTCATCCGAGGCAGATGCTCTAACCACAAGGCCACCAGAGCGGTGTTTTCTAGCATGGACATAGTGTATAATATTTTGCCGAAACTCTAAAACTTTGATTGGGGCCTCAACAATTTCAAATTTCCACAGGAAAAGGATCATAATGTGGTGAGTTTTGCAATTTTTTTTGTACAAAATGTTGAGATATTTGCCCCATTTGTACGATGATGTGTGGCATTGATACGGGATATTTGCCCCATTTGTACAATGATGTACGGCATTGATACAGAATATTTTCCATTAGGATGATGGCAAAACTTCATCTATAAACTGAAGGCAAGTCGAATGGAATGTTGCAATTATAATACAGCATATGTAATGTTGGCTGTAATAAACATAGTCATAACTGAGCCACGAGTTTGTAAACAGTCACAGAAATGTGTCTTTACCTTGTAAATTTGACCTTGATAGATGTCCAGTCATAATAATACAACTTTGAATTACGTTAATGCCAGGAAGATGTCAACATGGAAAAGAAGTAGCCAAAACACAATACCTTTGAGCTGTTGAAAATTGTACATAGGAACCATAAGGAACAGTTTTCAATCTTATTCCAAATGGCTAAGCCAGTCAAGTATAAGCCCCTTCATACAGCTGACTGAAAAAAGAGTTCTCAATACAGAACAATATTGATACATGGATAAGAAATATATTAAGCTCAAAAACAGTCAATAGATTAATGTTTACGCAACTAGAGGCAACATCTTTTAAAGATTTTAATTTCAAAAGCAGTCTGAAACATTGTAGCAGAAAGAAAGAAATGGATATGAAGTGTTAAATAAGAATTGAAATATTGCTGTTTCCTCCCCTCCCTTATTCTTTTTCTACTCTCCACTTATTTTTATGATACGGGGAAGTTGGGGGAATCCTGCTCCCTTTTATTTTTATGATGAGGGGTTGGGATTCCAAAATCCTAAAGTGTCATTCACAATTTGTTCACATCTTAATTTGTTTGCTATAAAGATTTATGCGGACACTGCTTGAATTTAAGTAACTCAGTGATATGTCTGCCATTACAAGGTACTTGTCCATTCAGGACAATTTAATCCTGTCCCTTTCTTGGCAGACCTGTTTTATATAGTTAGCTAGTGATGAACTGTAGCCCCATCAAGGAGGTGTTTTAAGGGTATGAAAAATTAACATGAATTCAGTATACCATTTTCTTGTGCATTTTGAAATGCCTTTTAATATATGATATAAGCAGAGTCTCTATTAATGTTCTTAAACACTATTTACATTTGGTCATCAAAATTATCATGACCAACACTAGTATCAGATACAGAGGGAATGTAATAACAGTCTGCATCATTATCATGACCAACATTAGTATCAGATACAGAGGGAATGTACTAACTCATTAAATTCACTGGTTCCTATTGCTTCTAAATACAATGTGCTTGTGTTTGTATTAGACCATCAGTTGTTTCTGCTTTCATTAGCTTATTCAAGATGAAAATTGATTGTTTTCATAAATCTTGATCAGCGAGAACTTCACATCACATATGTATTTTGAGCTGTTTGTAAGCTACGTCATTTTGGACAGAATTATGGCTCTTGTATGTTGACATGGGATGTTCTTTATTGTGAACACCCCTTTCAAGAACCAAATATCACGTATTCCATATCCTGATTTGGGTTTCCCCACACGTTAAACTATTTAAAGCTCAGAGGAGCAAATTGAAGTGAGTGGAGCCTTTTGTAATTCACCCTTTGCTAATACGTGTTGCTTTTGTAGATTTACATTTGATTTACATTGCTTCACCAGGTAGGCAAGTAATTTTGTTTGTTAATCTGCAGGATGAGAGAGAAGGTCGGACTGAAAGTGGTAAAGGCTTTGAAGAGGAATGATGATGGTGTTAAACATGCTGCTCTTGACATGTTGTCCACACTTATGCAGGTAAAACATTTCAGGCCCTTATTGGTGCCTTGTCCTATATTCACATAACTAATCAAATTAAATGCACACAGTAACGGATTTAGAGGTTACTTGAACTACATTTCAAATCAATACCACCCATTATGTCAGTTTCAATCCCTGTTTAAATAGACCATGTATGCACACCTGACTTTAAGTGACAAATTAAAATATGTAAGAATTCTCATTTTAATACAAATTAATGTTAACTATGTGTACTTTAATATCTAATCATATGGGCTGTGCAAAATGTTTTTTCACCCACTTGTTATGAAACATGGTTTGCACAGTCTTGACAAAAACCTTGAAGTTAAGTTGTTGCCAAAACGTCTACACATCTAAGATCAGTTTGGTAGCCATAATGTAACTGGATTGTATAGGCCTGTTCAATAAGGATTGTTACCTCCCTTTCCCGAGTTGTCTTTCTACTCAGATATTCCTCTATATATATATATATATATATGTGTGTGTGTGTGTGTGTGTGTGTATATATATTCATATATATATGTATGTGTATATATATGTGTATATATATGTATTTGTGAAGAGCATGCAAAGGATGCTTATATCAACACAAAATTTTCACTAAAAGACTTCTTTTTGTGTCTGGTTTTTGTGTGTGTGTTTTGGAATTTTAAAGTAACTTCACAATCTGAGTCATAGCGCTATGATGTCTGCAGTTTACAGTGATGTTAAATATTGGGGCATGCCACAGACATGTAGCTTGATGTATCACACTCACATTATCCTGACACCATTCCTAACAACTAACCTCTTAATGCTAATCACCAAGCAAGGCAGCTGTTAGTATCAGTTTTTTATCATTGTTATGACTCAGCTTAGGTTTGAACCTGCAACCTCCTGTATCTGAGGTGGATGCTGTAACCACTTAGGCCACTGTTTTGGTCTGTCTTGTTATTCCTAAATGAAAATGATGTAACTTCCATGACGGCACCTTCTTTAAAAGTTTGTTATATTCCTTCTAAACAGAAGTCATATTGACATGAGGTTTTCATTAGAAGATTTCATTTTGGGCTCAGACTGCTATTAAATGAGCATTGATGCTTATCTGAAAATATGACCATCGTGGTGACTGTCTTGAAAATCATTTCATCGTAACTCCTGAATAAATAGCCATATTGACAGATTTTTCCAGAGGACATATTATTATATCTAGTTCATCGTAAATGAAAATAGTGCTGATATTAAATTCAATATTGCCACCATAACAGCTATTTCAAAATCAGAGCATAATAATATCAGGAATGGATTCAACACACAGCAGTTAAAAGAAGAAGGGGTTCTATCTTGAATTCATGAATTTTTTTTGTTTTTGGCAGTAGAGTGTGTCTTGTTTCTCCGAGTTTTCTTAATGGCTCCTATTTCTCGTGTGGATTTTGTTTCCACCATGCTATTTTCACTTCTGATGTATTGTACTCTAAATGGTTTGAAGTCGTAGGAAACAGAGAAACCAGTGGATTGTGTAGTTTCACAATTACACTTGAATATTGTTTTAGGAGAGATCAGATCCTCAATTTGCAAATATGTAAAATATTTGCTATGTTGCATGGTCTGTCATCAATTATTGTATCTAGATTCCCAATAATATTACAATTTCTCTAAAACAAGGTCACGCTCAATGCAGAGGGCATGAGGTGTGGGCAAGGACAATTCCTGTCAATTCTGAATATTTATGAAACTTTAAAATGTTGATGTAAAGATATCTGTCTTTAAGAAAGAGGTAACCAAAGCATCAGAATATGTGTAAAATTAATCACAAATTTTTTGATGTAACATCACTGGAGATTTTATCTGAAATAGTTTGTATATTAGGCAAGTGCCGTCAATTTTACATCAAGGGGAGAGAAGCAGCTTTTCCTTGAGTTATATGTATGGCATTAACAAGCTACGCTTTCAAAAATCCACAAAAATGTTTTTAATTGGACTTGTATGGATTACATTCACCAGCCAAGTTTAATTATATCACTTCTTTAAATTCAGCAACAACCTAAATTATGGCTTATTGTCATGCATTAACAGATAGAAAAGAAAGGTCTCACCTGTCTGCATATATAAAGAATGTGCTGATTTTGTGTTTAATTGAAGGTTTTTGAATGTCACTAAGCCTGGATCCACCTTTCTCACATGAACAAGTTCAGCATGCTGTAGATACCATTGGGAATAAAATAAGTCTCAAACCTGAACAAATTAAAAGCAATATAAATTTTGTCCAGTTTTGAAAAGAAAGATTGAATATCAGACTTGAGTATGAAATGGGCAAACATGTAGTGCAGAAACAATTGGCATAGTTTGTGGGAAACAGAGTGGTGGCACACAAAAAAATGAGATTCATTGATGGAGATGCACCTCACAGCACTATCTTTAAATGGTTTTCATTGTTTTAAGGTGGTTGTTTTTTTTGTTTTGCCTGCTTAAGCATGGTTAGAGATAGTTATAAGTTTCTGGCAGCTACAATGATCAGGGCAGCAGGATTTGTGTTATTGTTCTTTGCAGTTCTTAAATGGGAGACATCATCTTATGGACAAAATGAGATGCAGAGTTCTGTAGAATACTTGTATTAGAATTGCTCAAAATTCACTACATATACATTAGTAGAATGCTACAAATTGCTATTATTAAATTATTTAATTCTTGAAACACTAATTATCATTCTTAGTTTTCAGATTAAAAAAGTGTGTGTCGTTTTGATGAATAAAGTTTGTTTCTTTTTTCCAGCCAATGCATGATGAGTATGATCTCCGACAAGAACAGCTCAACAAATTGTCGCTTCTGTCCTCCAAGAAATTTCTACAAACTTTGTTAGAGATTTTTAATGAACATGTGGTAAGTCTAATCTAGTTTGTGTTCATCAGTCTTGGTGTCTTTCTAGATGGCCTGCACTTAGTGTAATAATGAAATATTCAGTTTAAAAATTTTTTAGGTCAAAGGTCACAGCAATGATACGACTAGTAAGAAAATTGTTTCTGCACATAAATTTCAGTTTAAGACCCAGAGGTAATGGTCATTGAGACTTTGATGGTATGTTTCCAGTACTTTTCTCTGTTACATGGATGGAAAAGGATATTTAAGGAAGAGTAGTACAAGAAGATGCACACCACCCAATAAATTTTACCTAGCCATGTCAAAAATATCGGCTTTTTAATAGCTACAGTTATTTCATTAGCAAGCATCATTAAGAGACAGTTTTTGTTATTTTGGAGTATACCAAACTGTAAACAACATTTATCCATGCTTCTGCATCATAGAACATTACTAACAAGAAATAATTAATAAATGGCAATTCAGATTTGGAAATCTCTTAAAATGTACAATTGCGACCTTCTAATTGGTCAGAACATATTTGAGCAAAGTTTCAAGACAGGAGTGAGCCGTGTTGATCTAAAACTCAAAACTTTGTTTCCACTATCAACCAATCAGAAGTGAACTTTCAAAAGTTAAACATTTGTGATTAGTTTCCAATTTGTGATTAATTTGTGATTAGTTTCCAATTTGTGATTAGTTTCAAGGTATGTGGATCATTGTCTGTACTTTTTGGTTACATGTTAAGTATTACAGAACAGTGTCTGATCTGTCAGCAGAGCCATAGTCTAATGATGTACACTGAAACAAATACATTTAGCTAGATTGCAGTCTTCATGCATATTCATTATATCTACATCTTTATTTTACCCAAGGTGCGTGGTTCAGGAGCACTTGTGATATCCTCCCTGTTGGATTTCTTAACCTTTGCACTGTGTGCCCCATATAGTGAAACAACAGACAGTTCACACTTCGACTCCCTTCTAGAAATGGTGGCAGCCAATGGCAGAATTATCTTCAAGTTGTTCCAGGTATAAATAGCAAGCAGTGTTTCTTTGATATGCTTATACATTCTCTTGCATTCAGTAAATTTGATAAAATTGTGTAAATTTTATATCACATTTACTTTTATAAAGTGAACAGCAATCATGCATGCCATGAAAATCAATTATCACTGATAACTAATAACAAACTTCATGGATCCAGACCTTTTGGAAGAGTGTGCAAAGGGAGGTAATAAATCAGGGGAGATAACAACCTTTATTGACCAGGCCTTATGCAATGGCAGATCTGGGTCTCTACAGTTTACAGTTGGAATAAACTAACAAGTCAGTATATATCATAATATATATATTTTAATAATCTGTAAATAAAAGTTGTAATGTTGGCTATGTTAGGAATCATTGGATTTTCAAATTGTTTTTGGTGACAATTTTTCTTTGTCCGATAAACATGTTCTCATATTAAGTAAGATATCTGTTAACAGTGTTTAGGTGCAAACCATTTGGCAAAAGCTAAATTTAAAGATGAATTATAAAATGTATCAACTATGGTTGTTGTTTTATTAGCTGGTTGTTTTAGTTACAATGTGTAGCTGCTGTAGCCTTATTTGTCTGATTTATCTTTTGTAGCATCCATCCATGACTATAGTAAAAGGAGCAGGCTTGGTGATGAAGGCCATTATAGAGGTAAGGCATGGTCTTTATAGATTCTTTTCGTTTTATTAAATGTGAAAAATGTGCATAAAGGGCTTTCAAGTTTACATGAATGATGCCCATCTGCCATTAGATATGGCTACCATTACTATAAATAGAAAAGAATGTACATTTAGTAACATCTTCTCCTGAACAAGACAGCAGAGTTTGACCAAATTTGGCAGAATGCATCATGGCATGAAGGTCTTGTAGATTATACAAATGAAGCCAACCTGCTGTCAGATATGGCTAAAAGTTCTAAAAATAAACCTTGAAATGATTTTCTTTTCAAAATCCAAGTAGCAGAATTGGACCAAATTTGGCAGAATGCATCCTTGCATACTGACAGTAAGGTTTATATAATAAAAACCTATTTAGAAGGCTTTCTAGGAAGAGGTCAACAGAATTTGACCATCTTTGACATGATACTGGCATAAACATCTTTACATATTGGGAAATAATGTTAATGTGCCATCAAATATACTCAAAGGTACAGGAAACAGAAACACTGAAGAAAATATTTTCATAACAGTCAGCATTATTGGTGGAAATATGTATTGAAGGCATTCTTCTGATCCCAGGTCCTTGGTCAACTCAGCTTGCTTTAGGTTATTTGGCAGAAGTCATCCTGGTGATGGGCTATCTCACATCAACTTGGGACTCTTGAAAGAAGTCTCATTATTTGTGAGAGTTCCAGTTGCTTTTCAGCATAGAATTTAATAATTTTAACATCAGACTACACAACTTTTATTAATTTCATTAGTGGACTGCCAGCTTTAGACTTCTCCAGTACTGCTGAGCTAATTTTGATAAAACTTGGCAGGAATGTGTTATTGAATATGCTGTGTTTGAATTGGCTTTGCTGGCAAAGGTGTGGCTTCCATAGTAACCATGTAGAAAACCAATTTTGAACTGATCCATTTTGATCAGACTTGCTAGAAATGTTTTTTCTGATTATACTCAATCAGATTTTGTGCTTGTTCCCCCCCCCCCCCCCCAGCAATAGTGTGGTTTCAAAGTAAAAGTGAATGGTTGAGAAAATTTTAATTCAGTTTAGAAGGAATTGAGGGATGATTCATATGGCATGTCATACCAGATTTTTTTGTTTCCATGGTAACTCTCTAGCAATGGTATGGCTTCCATAGCAGGTTAGCGGAAAAAGAATATTAAATTCCTTCTGAATATTTGAGCCATTTTTGATAAATTATGGTTGGAATTTTTCATACATATTTTGCCACAATTATGTTTGACATGGTTTCCTTGAGCAACAGTTGTTTCCATTGCAGCCAATGAATAAATCTGTTTTCAGTTAGAATAATCTCGTGATTCATGTGTATTTGACTTAAGCGAATATTGTATTTACATGAATTAATAATAACACCCAAGCAGAAAAAGCAAATATTGCATTAACACATTAATACACCTAAGCAGAAAAATATACCCAGTGATGTGTTTCATTCAAGTATATATGCAAACATCAAGCAGGATTCCAGAAGCTTAGCTCCTTCTCAAATGTCACTTTGTGGTACCAGCATCTCTGCTTAATGTTCTCAGTTATGAACTCTCTTAACACTTACACTTCATTAAGTGTTCAGGATGAGTTACTCAGCAAGTGCTTCCATCTCTGCAAGGAAAACAAAAGCTGTTACTCTGGAAAACAAACTTGAAGTTTTGGAGAGATATGAAAGAGGTGAGAAGACAAAGGATGTTAGATGTACTACAAGTTTAAGTGAGTCAGCTCCATGTACAATTAGAGACAATGCAGAGAAAATGAAGGAATCCTGTAAGAGTGCTACAAGTTTATTTACTGCCTGTGTTTCATTAACAAGAACTTGTCCCCAGGCTGACCACCCTCATTTGAGAGATATAACCACCATCTTTTGGGGCCCCGAGTGGCCGAGTGGTCTAAAGCGCTTTCCGTTACGGATCACTGCCGTCTCACTTCTGTCTGCGTGCGTTCAAGTCTAAGATTTGGCTAATGTAGTTATGTGAGAAAGCTTGCCAGTAACTTCTCGTGAAGTGTGGTTCTTTCCGGGGTTTTTCCCACATTCTTCCTCCACCAATAATACTGGCCGCCATGTATAGCCTATCATGTGCTGAAAAATGACGTTAAACCCTAAACAACAACAACAACCACCACCATCTTTTGATGTGTTCAACTAGGATGAGTATTTGGCTCCCCATTGATGAATGGATTAAAGATTGATTTTTTTTCCCTACTTTTTTTGTGCATTTCTTATAATGTAACTGAAACTGTTTAAAAAAAAATTGTAACATGATAAATAAAGTACTGGTTTTAAAAAGTTTTAGTTCTATAAATTTGGTATCGTGAGATCTAAGGAGTGTAACCCCTCACTTTTCTAATATTTCCGATGGGGAAAATTCACTTCATGTTGCACAAATTCAACATGTGTCAAGTATCTCAGGACTGCAATATAGCATAAATCGTGTGTTGGCTATATTTCTCTCCAGAATGCAAAGTCATTGTGTTACAGCTGAGGCAGTTTGATCAGACTTGGTTGGAACAAGTTTTTGGACATGCATTACCAAGATTTTTGGACATGCATTACCAAGATTTTTGGACAAGCATTACCAAGAATTTTGGACATGCATTACCAAGACTTTTGGACATGCATTACCAAGATTTTGGACATGCATTACCAAGACTTTTGGACATGCATTACCAAGACTTTTGGACATGCATTACCAAGACTTTTGGACATGCATTACCAAGATTTTTGGACAAGCATTACCAAGAATTTTGGACATACATTACCAAGATTTTTGTATAACCCCCAATTGCTGATGCAACTTAGATAGCAAGCAGGTAGAAGATGTGTTTACTACTCATTCTTAAGTATGGCTCAAAAAGTTGTACTTGAAATGGTAGGAATGTTCTTAGAAGATGCTGTACCAGAATTGTGTTCTGATTGGTTCCATAAGCAATGGCATGACTTCTGTAGCAATCTCCCATCAAGTACAGCTGTTGTTACTAATATATAAAACTCTGCATAGAATAACTTTTTCTCCAAACTTATGTGATCGTATTGGACCAAATTTGTTAGCTAGAGATCTAGCAAGAACACCTTTCACATTCCTATGAAGGATTTCAGTACACCGCCTTTCATATTCATATGAAGGAAAATAAATCATATTTCTTTCAATTTCATGCAAGTATATCTCGATGAAAGATCATTTAAGTTTACTGGGCCAGCAAGTAAGTGGTTACCCCATGCCGACACCAAATAGTGTTGGCGAATTCCAACTTTTCGATAGGGAATGCGCTCTGATCCTGCACCCCAACATGAATGTCCATATAAAAAAAATGGGGTGGCAAGGGTCAGGAAACTCGGACTAGAAGGATTTCAGTGCAATGCCTTTCACATTCATATGAAGGATTTGAGTACAGCGCCTTAAACATGAAGGATTAGTAAGCCGCCTGGGTTTGAGTCTCAGATTCGGCCAATGTGGGTATGTGAGAAAGCTAGCCAGTAGCTTCTCATGGGTCGGTGATTCTTTCAGAGGAATTTCCCAGGTTCTTCCTCCACCATTAATACTGGCCGCAATGTATAGCCTATCATGTGCTGAAAAATGGTGTTAAACCCTACTACAATAACAACAACAATAGTCTCTGATTTGCTGGTGCATATAGTGTACAGATTGTTGTTTATATTTTTTGCAGTTGGTTTTGACTTATTTTAATTTATATGTGGTAATGCTATTTGTTAGGAAGGGGATGGAGAGATTGCAGCCAAAATGCAGGACCTGGCTTTATCTGAGGGGGCGCTGCCCAAACATCTCCATGCTGCCATGTTTACACAGAGTGCTGACAATCGCATGCTGACCAACAGGTAGGAATAGATTTGATTTTAAAAATTATTTTTAACATAAAACAGCTAAACATTTTAGCAATTTATACCTTAACAAGTAGTTTGGATTTGAAAAAGCATTGCATGCCATACAGTTTGAAATTATGCAATCTTTATGATGTAATCTACATAATATTTTACCAGGTGTATTGTATCATTATGAACATAAAATAAGCTTCCAATTTGTATCTCTTAAGATTATGAAAAAGAAACATTAATATGCAGTTTTAATAATTGTGGTAACAGTCCTTCTAAATTTAAAGGAGAAAATCAGCAGAAAGTGACACCCGAGATTTGGAAATATTTAGTTGTTTAGTTTTTGTTTTAAATCAGCTGTGCAGGCTTTTGATTCTGCATATGAATGCGATCACAAATATTGAGTCATGAAAAAATTTATATATTATATATTAATTGATACTAGAATATTCTCTTATTTATGTCTTTGATACATTGAGTCATAGTTGAAGTGTTCAGACTTACTTTTCCATAATATTGGATGAGAAATATGCATTCTTAACTACTAGTTGTTATTGACAGAGGAAGATGTTTAAGATTGTGTATCAGTGTCACTGCCCAGCAAAAAATGCTAAACAGGTGCTTCCTATGTACACATGTTCTTTTTGTGTTCCAGGCAGCTAAGTCGACATCTTGTAGGCCTATGGGTCACAGGTCATCCTACTGCCATGGGCTTGCTTCGGAGGATAATGGTAAACTCCATCCATCTGTTTTAATTTTTTGTATTAGTCTAGTTTTGGATCATTCAGATTAAATTTTATTAATATTATTTTATGGTACATCAGATTTTAACAATGTTTATAGAGTACTCTTGACAATTCATGTGTAATATTTTGAAAAATCACAACCTTGGGTAGAAGACTATTTTACTTGTGCATGACCATGGCAGTGCAGATAAAGTATTTCATGTTACATTCACTTTTGAGCTGGCTTAAACACAAGAGTTTAATCAACAGTTTTTGTGAATGGCATTAGTTCAAGTCACTGACAGATCAATCTGTATACTGTTACAACTAAGTTCTGACTGTTATAAGTGTAAAGGTTTATGATAATGTAATGCTATCTGTATGACGTCCATATTTCATTGTTTTTAACACAGCCCAGTGGATTACTGGCTTGTCTAGATTCTACAGATGAAGTGCCAGTTACTGAAGATGATAAACTGAATGTGAGAGATAATCTGAAGCTAGCACAGGTACAGTCAGTGATATATATATAGTTAAACCTGTATTATCTGGCTTTAAGTGAGATCAGAAGTTTATATGGATTAAACAGTCAGTAGTAATAATGTCAGTGTTGTATATACAGTTAAACTTGTGTTGTCTGGCTTTAAGTGAGATCAGAAGTTTATATGGATTAAACAGTCAGTAGTAATAATGTCAGTGTTGTATATACAGTTAAACTTGTGTTGTCTGGCTTTAAGTGAGATCATAAGTTTATATCAGTGTTGTATATACAGTTAAACTTGTGTTGTCTGGCTTTAAGTGAGATCATAAGTTTATATGGATTAAACAGTCAGTAGTAATAATGTAAGTGTTGTATATGCAGTTAAACTTGTGTTATCTGGCTTTAAGTGGGATCAGAAGTTTATATGGATTAAATAGTCAGTAGTAAAAGATAGTGATATTTAATAATAATAATAATGATTACTTTGTATCACACATAATCTTTAGAAGCACTAAGCGCTTTACAACATCCATAATGATATGACTACAGAAAACAAAAACAATCACCATGAAATTGGAAAACATACAAAATGCTAAAAAATATTTAAGGTAGGAAACATTATTAGGTCTTTAAGTTTGTTCTTGCAGTCGAAAAAGGTGAGTTTTAAGAGCACTTTTGAAAGGGATCACTATGTCTTTTTGTCTTATTTCAATATAGACAGTTATACCTGTGTTATATGGGTTTAAGTGAGATCAGAAGTTTATATGGATTAAACAGTAAGTAGTAATACTCAGTTTGAAATTAATTATACTACTGCTAAATGGATTTTTGGAACCACAATAGTTAGGGATGTAATTTATTCACGGCATTATTAGTTAGATCACATATTCCAGAAAGGGTAAAGGAATTGAATTTTGAATTTTGTACAGTTTTGAGTAAATGTTTTTTTTTGTGGATATGGTTTGATTTAAATATTATATGGTTTAACATGAAAATTTACAATATATGTTCTGTTTAATGTCTGAACAAATTCTTTCTTTGCTATATGTCAGCTGACATAGATCTGCTACGTGTTTATGTAAATGTTATTGTAAACATGATCCATTTTTTGGGCATTTATTGTTAATTCTAAGTATAGAATAAGTTGGGTATTATTCATAATTAGTGATGTGAAACTCACAACACTTCTGGCTACTGGTTGCCATATTGGATGACAAAGCAGCAACATTTTCATTTAGGACCAACTAGATGCTGGGATGAATGTATGTGTCAAGTTTCATTGCAGTTCTCCTAATAGTTTAGGAGGAATAACAATAACAAATTTGTATTAACAGATGGCAGATATCCGACTATCCCATAAGGTCTTCTAGTCTATTACGAAAAGAGATAATAATAATAATAAAAATAAAAATAATAATTTATTAATAATAATAATAGTAATAATAATGTTGATAAGAATGGTTTTCACACAACAGGAACATCAGAACAGGAACAAGAAAAACCTCCAGCTGCAGATGATTGAGAAAAAGGTAGAAGAGTTCCTGCAGCATTGGCGAGCCAAAATTGGATTGGAAACAAAACAGGTGATAATTCTTTTCCACATTTGTTTTCTTTGAACAATTTGTTTAAGATCATTAACAATTTATTTTGTTGTTAAGTCAGCATGACAGGTGTAAATATGTATAAGGAATCCAAAATTTAATATGGTTTTCAAGATGGTCAAGAATTTTGGGGAGACTTATGGCACAGCTTTTTGATTTAAAGACTGTCAGGATAATATTATTCATTATTTTGAAAATCTTGTTTATTTTTTTATACAGAACAACGATCAAAAGCCAATTGTTTTGCGGAAAAGAAGACAACGCATCAAAAGTGAAGCAAACTGGCCGTTATTTTACTACAATTTTAATAAGGACCATGCCAAACCGAACCTTATTTGGAACTACAAGGTAAAATGTATGCAGCTTCATTAATATTAATTGTCTTGAAAGTTTTTTATATATATTTTTCAAAACATTTTGTGTTATCCATCTTTTGATTTTAAAAGAGTGTTTAGTTTCATTTAAATGTTTACTTTATTTTAATGCCCACCATAACAGTAATAATGGCTTTCCTCAACTGTCTATCTATTAATAGTTCTGAATGTCACACCTTAAGTTTTGCATTTGGGTCAATCAGGCACTGTGGTTTGGTGAGGTATTCATGTTCCATGACTGCATTTCTTGTTTAAATTCTTTAGAAATGTGAGCCCAGTAATGCAATCAGGAATATGTGTTCTTGAACCTTTTGTGTCCATTGCTATGTTGGGGGAAAAAAAGATTAACATGCACACTTTAACTTGGTTTTTGACTGATTGTGGCCACTTTTATTCCTTCTTTCTTTCTTTTCTTTTAGCCACATTTATTCATTCTTTCTTTCTTTCTTTCCTTAATTTATTTATTGTTTCTTTCCTTAGATTTATTATATACCAACCATGGTTCTTTGCACTTGGGGCATTCTTTATAACAGGTTTCTTTATGTAATGTTTATTGTTTCCAGACAAGGGAAGAACTGAGAGAAGCTTTAGAGAATGAAATGAGAGCCTTCAATGTGGACAAGGAGCTCAGTTCCCAGTTTATTATTGGTTGGAATCATCAGGAATTTGAAGTTCCTTACGTTTGTCTCTCTGATGAGATTAAGATAGGTATTGCAAACTTATGTGATGTGTGTGTGTGTGTGTGTGTATATATATATATATATATATATATATATATATATATATATATATATATATATATATATATATATATATATATATATATATAAAGTTGAATTATCATCATTACACTGATCACGAATAACGAATATGCATTTCATACTACCACCTGTCATGCAGCCAAAATCCAACAAATTACAGATCAACAATTTAAAGGAATTTTTTTGTTGTTTGTTTTAATACTAGCCCAAGTCAAGTTTAATCTTGGAAAAGCTGCATTTGGGAATAATCCTAATTTTTGTGTGAAAACTCTGTATTGCAAATGATGTTAAAGAAATTCTATTCCAAAACTATACTAAACATTTTCAAAAAGGTGTAGCTGATCTGCTCTGAAACAATAATAAACATTCTTCAGGATATAGTAAACCTATTCCAAAACTACAAATATATTCATAGAAGTATAATCAACCTATTCCAAAACTAATAATGTTTTCATAATGGTTTGGTTGCCCCATTCGAAAACTACAAACAAGCATAAGCATAACCTCGTGTCTAAATATGCATTTTTTTCTCCACAGGGGATTACTACCTCAGACTGCTGCTTGAGGAGGATGAAAATGAATCTGATGAAACAAGTGCTATCAAAAGATCGTAAGTTAACCCCACCCATGCACCCAATTATAGTTTATTAGACTTCATCTACAGAGAATAACTGTGTACACTGAAATGTCTTAGTTAACACAGTATGTATCAAAAACAGGAATATTAGAATAGATATTTAAATATGGACTTGAATTGGAATGCTGTTCATTAGGTCTTATTTAGTTATAAATAAGGAAAAACTTTATTTTAAACAATTTCATATTTTTGTGTCATTATGTGAAAATGTTTCTAAAATTGTTCTTTAAAAGAGGGTTATCGATTCATTATAGGAAACTGTCCAAGCATTTTTATATTAATAGAACAAGCCAGTTTTTATCCCTCTAGATCCTGTCTTTCTGTACATTTGATGATTGGTGCATGCCTGTCTGTCCTGGGACACGGAACTTGTTTTTGTCAACGTTAGGAAAGTAAAATTTACAAAGACACATCTAAGTCAAGATTTCAAGATGATTACTTGGCATCAAAAGAGTTTCTAAGTGACTACTTGGCATCAAAAGTGTTTCTAAGTGACTGGTTGACATCAAAAGTGTTTTTAAGTGACTAACTTGGAATTCTTAGTGTTTAACAGTGATTTATTGACATCAAAAGTGTTTTTAAGTGACTAACTTGTTTCCAAAGTGTTTCTAAGTAACTACTTGGTATGCTTGACATCAAAATTGTTTTAAATGACTACTTGGCATCAAAAGTGTTTCAAAGTGACTAAATGGCATCAATGTTTTCAAGTGACTACAGGTCATCTGAAATGTTTATAAGTGACTGCTTAGCATCCAAAATGTTTCAAAGTGACTTATTGACTTCAAAATTGTTTTTAAGTGACTATTTGGCATCAAAAATGTTTCAGAGTGACTACTTGACATCAAAATTGTTTCTAAGTGACTGCTTGGTATCCAAAGCGTTTTTAAGTGACTAATTGGCATCCAAAGTGTTTTTAATTGACTACTTGGCATCTGAAGTGTTTCTAAGTGACTACTTGGCATTGGAAGTGTTTCTAAGTGACTACTTGGCATCAAAAGTCACTCTGACACTCAAGACACTTAAGAAATTCCTGTTTGCAGAAAATAGGGTTCACAGATATGTGAGGTACTTTAGCTATGTGACATGACTGCAGTTTTTGTTCATTTACACTATACTGTGTGAACTTCAAATAGATGAGATAGTTTTGATACATTTTTCATTTCTTTGTTTCAGGTATGAATTTTTCAATGACCTTTACCACCGGTTTCTGTTGACTCCAAAGATTAACATGAAATGCATGTGTCTTCAAGCCATGACAGTCGTGTATGGAAGATGTTATGAGGAGATAGGTGCTTTCAATGATACAAAATATATTGTGGGCATGTTGGAAAGGGTAAGGTCCAAGCCAGGTATATTCTAGCTTAATAACTTGCACTGAAAATTGTTTTCCATGGTCGTGGACTCAAATATGGCGAAGAAAAGCAGATTTAAAATTGTAACTTGCTACAGTTTCTGCTCAGTATGTGAGAGAGACTTGAGATAGATACTTAGATTCAGTTAATTTTTGGTGCCAAAGTTTACCAGAATAAATTTGCAACTGTTGAACTGGGGTTCTGTCCTGGGAACTTTCTGAATTTAGATGGGCACTTGACCATTAAAGGCATCTGTGTCTTTGGAGTCTTTCAGATTTTATGACATGAACATTACAAAAGAGACAATTTGTTTAGAAAATATTGGACAGTGTGGTGGATATGTGTGCAGGGTATGGGATATATTAAAAATATTTAATTGTGTAATTATTGGATGATTTGGTGCATATTATTTTACACTTTTATCAGTTATTAATATCAAATACAGTAGTGCTATATATTTTTCATTATTATCTCATCATAATGAATTAGGATTATAAAATGTCATATTTCTAACTATTATGCCATTGCAATTATTTTGTGTTCTGTAGTGACAAATGTTCTTTAGTTTTTATCCCATTGTAATTATTTTGGATTTTATGGTGGCATATTATTTTTGTTATTATTCCATTGTAAATATTTTAAATTCTTTGGTGTCTGTTTTTGTTATTATTCATGTTGCAGACTAGAAACTGAGTGGAATTTGGATTAAATGAATAACACAAACACAATGTGTGAAAGATGGAAGTTTATGAAATGAATTAATAAAGAAAAATATATGGTGTATAAATACAGTGATTCTCTCACACTCTCAACGTACAATTGATCCAATCACTCAATACAAACACTCACACATTGAAACTAAACCAAAAATATGAATTCAATATGAAATACAGATTCAAGAAACCTCATGGACTGCAGATACATTTCAAATAATATTATGCACTGTACGAGAGATTCACATAATCTCACGTATGGACTACGATTAAGATTCAAATAATCTCAAGGCATTCAAATGTGTTTAAAATAATGTTATGCACTGTAAGTGAGATTCGCATAATCTCCTGGAATACAACCAAGATTCAAAAGAATCTCATGTAAATGAAAATGTACCCAATTGAAACAACAGTTGGAACAAACATGCTTCTTGACCCTTGTACATTCGTACGATTCATAAACTGATGAACCGCACAGTTTCACCAAGACCTTGCGTTGGCTCACACTTCTATCGACCGCTCGCACCCTTCATGGATCATTCACGTATACACACGTACAGACAGCATACAGCACCCTTGAATAAGCTACGTCTATACATTCATGGCTCCACCACATGTACAGACATATGTATGGACATACATATGTATCGACAGCACGCAGCACTAAATACTCTGGAAACTCCAGACAACTCTAAATGGTTTCCAACCACTCTAAACAGCTCCAGTCAGCAACAATAAAACCAAACTGGTCATAATAATGGGTTCTGAAAAATCTCAAGATATATGCTAATACATTAAACTCTAATAGCAACTTGTAATTCAAAGTTCACGTTTCAAATCTGCATTGTAATAAATGCGTCATTACACGATATGACATTAGAAACTGAATAAGCTTCGCATATCAAATGAAATATAAATTTAACACTTACCCCTTATGGCTGGAGAACACAATGGAAAGCGTACAATCCTTGACAAGATCCAAAATGACCAGTGTTTCGATTAGAATCTATATCCCTTAGATCCATAGGAGAGTGAGTAATAGTCTGGGTAAAATACCATGCAAATCATGCTTTTAATGTCCCTCGTTGCAAGTAATTTCCGGCGAGATACATATTAGTACAGTCACTTACGTGGATAAACACTTATTCACCCTAGATAACGAAAAATAGTCAAATATTTCTTAGGCAAAACCAGGTTATTTTCTGACTTATTCTGTGACAATTCCATTGTGATTGTTTTGGATTATATTATGGTATATATATCTAGCCATTATTCCATTGTAATTATTTTTGGATTTTGTGGCACCTTGTTTCTAGTTATTATTCCATTTCTGTTATTTTCAGTAGTAATATGCTGTCGATTTCTAGTTATTATTCTATTGCAATTTTCTCTGATTATACTGTGGGCTAGATTTCAAGTTACTATCCCATTGCAGTTGTTTTAAATTCTGTGGAAGCATATTTTTTTAGTTATGATCCCATTGTAATTATTTTGAATTTCATTGTGTCATATTTTTGTTGTTGTTATTATCCCCTTGTAATTACTTTGAATTATATTATGATATATATTTCTAGATATTATTCAGTTCTAATTATTTTGGATTTTAGGATCTATTTCTAGTTATTATTCCATTTAAGATATTTTCATTTGTTACATGCTGTGGTTTTCAAGTCATTATCCAATTATAATTATATCAGATTGTAATGGGCGTTAGATTTCTTGTTGCTATCCCATTTTAATTATTTTTTGGATTCTTTCCTGGCATATTTTCATACTAATAACAAATGCTATTTGTATTATTTCAGTGTACAGATAAACTGGAGAGGGATAGATTGCTTCTCTTCATGAACAAACTAATTTCACACCCTGTAAGTATTTCCTTACTAGTATTAGTAAATGTATTAGCAAAGTTTCTCAAGCACAGTTCTGCTTTTTTTTTATATAAATCTTTTGCAGAATGTAACATAAGTATAATGCCCAACAGTAGCGTTTCTGGCATGTATCTTTTAAAAATGTGTTATATTTATATATTTTTGCTTGGAAAATAACATCATTAGATATACAGTGCACAAATAAAATATGAAATGAAAGATGCAAGTTTCATTCAACATTCCATTACTAACCAGTTTACGAAAGGCTATGTGTCAATCATCAATTCATACAGTTGGAGATACAATTGTAAACTGAGATCCCTGCCTATCACAGCCATTGTCTATCAGCTTCAGAAATTATGTTTGGAGTGGTGAATAGTGGTGACTAGTGTAATTAACCTGCTTGTTGTTTACCTAATCATTAATCTAAACAATTGCTGAACAGTCTTATGGCAGGCTATGTGAATCATTAAATTGTACCGTTGGTGATATTTTTGTTGACCAGTTTTATGACAGGCTGTGTGTGAATTATTAACTTGTACTATTCGTGATACAGTTGCTAACTTTTATCTCAGCCTATTACAGTGACTGTCAATCAGCCAGACCATAACAAAATTCCATTAGTAATTACCCTGCTTGTTTACCTAATCATTGGTTCCTACTATTTGTGATGCAGTTGCTAACTGAGATCTCGGCCATGCACAGCAACTTTTGGTCATCTAGTGCATACAAATTCCATTAGCTTGCTGACCAGTTTAATTACACTGCTTGGCGTTGACCTTAGATTTTGTGCCCCACATATGGTAGGTCATCTATACAGGTTGCGCTTAATTTTAAAAAAAATACAGTTTCAAATCTTTATAATTTCAACAACTCTCATTGAATATTCAGTAGAGAAATAGAGACCAGTAATTGAATGTTACCCCTTTATGACATGTCTTCATTATTTGACGCGCTTTCAATTTTCTCTTTCAGAGGAATGTAAAGGAGATACTGGATGCCAATGGAATCAAAATTCTGGTTGATCTTCTGACACTTGCTCATCTACACACCACACGGGCAACAGTACCGCTTCAGGTCAGATATATGAAGCCTATGTTTCAATAGAGTTATATACTCATGTATTATTACAAGAAAGTTATTTACTGCTAAAATTTCTTTGTAGTTTCTGTTGAAATTTCCACAAACAAAAAAAAGACTATAGATAATTTTACTGTTACAGTCTTTCTGTTGTGATTGATTATTCATGCCATCGTATATCCATTAAAGATATCCAGTCTGATAACATTCGGATGTACGAAAGACCTGATATTGCTGTATTGGGCCAAATCAAAGCTTCTATATGACAAAGACATGACTGGTGATGCAGGAAAGTTTACTAACTCAGAATTCTAAGTTTTTGGGAGTGTGAAAAGAAGTAACAGTATTTGAGATTACATTAGATAAGGTAATGATCAATGGTTTCAGAGGTAGTACAAAGTCATATCCTAATGTGATTGAGTAATTATTTTTGGAGAATTATAAAACAAAAGTTCCTTTTTGCTGGTTCCTAGCTTTTATTCCCTGTTTTCTGATTTTATGGGGCCCCAAGTGTTTGAGTGGTCTAAAGCGCTGTCCGTTACGGACCACTGCCATCTCACCTCTGTCTGCGTGTTTCAGTCTAAGATTCGGCAAATGTAGTTATGTGAGAAAGCTTGCCAGTAGCTTCTCGTGGGTCGGTGGTTGTTTCCGGGGGTTGTCCAGGTTCTTCTTCCACCATTGATACTGGCCGCCATTTATAGCCTATATTGTGCTGGAAAATGGTGTTGAACCATAAAAAAACAAACTGATTCCATAAGAACAGTCCTAACAAGAAGTGCCAGAACTGTTTACTGTACAGTGACAAAACAGAAAGCAGTGTTTACATAATCCATTGCACGCGAAGCAGGATTGAAGGATATGTAAGCATGTGTAGGATTTAATGCCAAATCAATACAATCTTGGCAGTATAATGCCAATTAAATTTACACATCCCCAGAAGGGTGTGCAAAAATAAAGATAAAGACTACAAAGGTTATAATCCTGAAAACTTGAGGTTAGATTTTTTGGATATAAACTTCACTCTTAAAAGTCAAAGACATTCTTAAAAGTCAAAGACATTCTCACCTGGAACATATCACAAGACATGCTGGAAGGCATAGAAGGCCTACTGTACATTCCAAATCCCACCATGTTGGATGGCTGGGGAGCAGGCTGTATAATAAACAACTTTATTTCAGTTTAAAACATTGAATAAGTTTCCACTTATGTCATCATAGCAAAAGGCTAGAATGTGCTATAATTTTCCTGTGCAATTATGGCAAATGACTTGACTGAACTAGAATACATTAACAGCATTAGTTAATTAATTAATTAGCATTAAGCATTAGTTATTGTGCCTTCATTATAACATTCATTTGAGAATACTCTATTTTAACACAGACCAATGTTATAGAAGCCTCACCTGACATGAAACGGGAGAGTGAAAAGGAATGGTACTATGGCAACAAGGATAAGGAGAGATTGGGACCGTACAGTTTTGAAGAGGTAATGTTTTTTCTTTTACTGATAATGCAGATCATCATGTCCAGGAAGGTTCTCATTGATGCAAAAATGTTTGTAAATGCAACAGCAAATGCAGTTGGCATGTACAGAACATCAGCCTGATACATAAAGAAATGAAAGCTGTTACATACACTAAATTAAGTCGCAAAGCTATATTTACAACTGAGTATCAGTGTTACTCAATGTTAGCAAAGAAAACCTGATAAAAGTATGCAAAATATTATTGGCACACATGATTACAGCCACCATATTAGCAGTGAAGGGCACACTTGCTCCTTGTCCTAACTCTACTAATATGCTATCATTGCACAGCAAAGATCAGGAAAGCGTCGTGAGTGGCATATGAGGTTTCTGACTTGCAGAATAATGAAGGCAGTGATATTTATTGATTTTATTTTTAATGAAGAAAATTAAGACTAGCTTCATTCTAAGGAAGAAAGAAAACAGGAAGCTTTCATTGGGCTAAATCTGTATGTGCAATAGCATTACTTTTCAGAAGTATTAAATGCAAACAAAATTGAAATTTTGATTAATTTGTCTCATTTCAGTAATACTAATGTATTTTGTGCACCCACAATATTTGTTTTGTAGCTGCCTTGGGGTACCAAAGGTCTCAGACTAAGAAAGTAGTGGACGTTGGTCAATTGTGTGTATAATGAATTAGCATCAATTGTAATTTCTTTTATAAATGCATTGGAACAGGTTTTACCAAATTTGGCATGAGCATCCTAGCTTGAAGATCTTTCAGATTTTTGTAAATGATGTCAGTTCACTATTAATTATGGCTGCCTTTAGTAAAAATAGTAAAACCCCTTAAAGGATTTATTATTCTTAAAATCCATCAAAGAGATTTTGATCAAATTAGAAAGAAAGCATTCAGGCTGGAAAACCTTGATACGAACTATATAGATCCACCTTAAAATGTGGCCGCTATTACTAAAGATAAAATGCAGCAGATACAAAATGTAGAAAAAAAAGCTTTTAAATGATCTTTTATCTCAAACCACTGACTTGAACTTGACCAAAACTTTAAGATTGGAAACATGCAAAATGTATTTGTTTTTGCCTAATTAAAAATTTTGGCAACTAAATGTTCCAAACTTTTCTTTTCACTCCACAGTTTCAGTACATATTTAAATTTGCTTTCATACCTGACATATTTCATTTACTCAAGTGATTGGTATCAGGTCCACCATGACTTCATGTTATCTTTTGGATGCAGCTTTTTTCCCTAAGATTTATTCTCCCAGTACTGAAATGTTTGGGATATTGTGGTACACATCTTCTCTCCATCATCCAGTTATATATTTGTTCATAACTGTATACTTTATTCCACTTCATGAAAACAATTTGTACATACTGTATGCTGCCCATATTGTAACCATCTGCAGGAATACCGGATGCCATTACATTTATTGACACATTTTTACTAAATTTATTACATGTATACATAACTGGATGAGACCTACAAATATGTATTGAATTTCAGGTTGTGAGCCCTGCATCACGGTTTAGATGTAGCTAGGATAGTTTTTTGGGGGGAAAGTAACAAATATAAGTGAGAGGTACTGCATTTGTATCTTTGTCATGATAGATATCCATCTGTCTGTTCATTTGTTTCTCCACCATCTAATCTTACCAAGAATTGCATTTTTGCAAGGAATAAACCTATCAATAACAGGCTCAAAAGGTCAAAGGTCATAGGGACTGAAAGAAGGAAAACTGTTTCTTCACAATACCTTTATTTGTATACAAGATATCTTCATTAAGCATTGTAAATATGTTCCATTTGAGCTATAAAAAAAAGACTTCTGTTAATTTTCTAGTCGATCAGAGGCCAAGATACTGATTATAAGAAAAAATATTGTTTTTGCAAAATATTTCCAGTTCATTATCACCTACTTCGACCAAACTTAATGGATTGTGTTTGCATTTATGATAGGAAATACACAGATTCATTTTGTAGTCAAAGATCAAGGTCACAGGGACTCCAATATGGAAACAAAATTTCATAATACTAATTACTTATTAGGAGGTTAGTGTTAGAACTGGTCAGCCTGGTGTGAGGAGACTGTAACTGGATGGGACATGATGTTACATGTCTGCAGCACTATGCCTCATTGCAAGACATTACTGTAACTGCCACAATATAGACATCATATCAGTGTAACTAAAATTGTTAAAACTTTGTTAAAAGATATATTTAGGACAAGAAAGATACCAATTGATTTGGGGGGGGGGGGTAAAAGTTCAGAGGGATTCCAAGAAGGAAAACCATTTCCACAAGGTAACTTGAGTCCTATATCACAATATTGACCACACTTTGAAGATCAATTGCAGTTGAGACAAGAAAAGCACCTATTGATTTTTGGGGTCAGTTGGTCAAAGTTCAAGGACAGGGAAACTGCAAGAAGATAATGGTATCCATACAATCTGTCTTTAACTTTGACCTGATTTTGTGGATAGTTCGCATTTAAGACAAGAAAGACACTTATTATTTTGAATTCAGTCGAAGAAAGGTCAAGTTAACAGTAACTCCTTAAAGAGCCACTTCTATGCTATATACCTAGGCCAAAAGCTCATTAGAATCTTACATGCTTGGCAACAATTTGGTTGGATTGCATATCAGGCAAAGAAGGAAAGTTGATTTTGTGGTAAAGAGGTCAAAGATCATGGTCAGGGTGCCAGTAGCATGGTACATGAGATATCTTTTTGTACACGAGTATGGAATGTATGGAAGAGTGTTTACTTAAAAGAATTATAATAATACTTTACTGCAAGGTAAGTGTATAAAGCCTGGTTTAGAGTTTATGGAAACATGGATATTATCTACACTGTAGTTGTGAAAAATTTAAACTTTTCCTTGCATTAATTTCAGATGAAGAGGTTCTGGGTGGAAGGAATTGTCCATGCCAAAACCCGATGCTGGTCACAAGGGATGGATGGGTGGCGTCCACTACAGACAGTACCACAGCTGAAGTGGACACTGATGGCCACAGGTCAAGCTGTAATGAATGAAAGTGACCTGGCCTGTCTGATTCTCAATATGCTAATCAAAATGACAGATTATTATCCTAGTCGGTAAGCATTCTTGCCTAACAAGAGAAAATCAGTTCATCTAAACAGAAAAATGAAAAAATTTTCTCCATCCAAAAAAAGAAAATTTAGTGGCTCAGTGATTTGTGTGCAGGACTTGGGGCTGAAAAGGTGCAGGTTTGAATCCTAATATCAGACTTCCTTGGGTCAGCTATTGTGACATGTCCTTGGGCAGGGCAATTTACTCCAACTGCCATGGCACATCAATAACCTACTTTAGTTGCAGTTCTGTTAAGTACCAGAACAAAATAAACATTTTTGCTTTTGACTATAAATTGAAAATACTGCTAAATACCAGGCACTGCAAACTTTGTACTTTTTAATACCATAATATACTCAACCTATGTTTCAGCATAGACCCTGATCTGTCTTTGCATAATGCACTGTCGGACCTGTGTGTGTGCAGTTTGTTAGGCTAATCTGTGAGTAGAATAAACACCTTGGTCTGCTGGTACGTCTAGGGCTCAGCAAGTGTGGGTATGTGAGAAAGCTTAGCGGGTTTGCTTCTCATGAGTCAATGGTTCTTTCCAGATTTTTCGCAGGTTTTTTTCTCCATCATTAATACTGACCGCCATGTATCGTGTCCTGAAAAATGACATTAAACCTTATAACAGCAACAACAACATCTATTTAGTGCAAGTAAATTGACTGACAGGTGTAGATTAACGAGTTTAAAAAATAGCACCAGGATCTGCTATTAAATAAAAACATGTCATCGTTTGTATTCTTGAATCCCATTCACTTTATTTCAGATAATAGTGGTAAATTTCTAGCAAAATATTTTGATTGGATTATTTAAAAACTAGGGGTGTGGTTAGCAAAAAAACTTTTTTTTTGGAATTGAACGTCTTTTTAATGTTGGCTGTCTTTAGAATTGAGGTTTATTTCAGATTTTAAAGGTACATTTCCACAGTTAAGATAGCATTTCCAGAATCATGGATATAACTGGACTTGATTGCATCAACGTAAGATTTGTATTGAATGAGAGTTCAGATTGTAGAAAAAAATTACCTTAGTTCATTCACTGTAGTACAACAAAATATCTCCATTTCTGCAGGGCTTAAATAATATGAGTTTTGTACTTGCCCTCCCAAAAATTTCATTTATACATGTCACTTGTATTTTATGCAAGAAATTTTAACATTTCCATGGCAGCAAACAACTGATTTATTTCAGCTGTTTTGAGGGGAAATAATGAAAATAAAAGACATAGAAACATTATTTACTGATTGAAAAGCTCATTTAAAGTTAGTAATTCTATTTTGATTTCATTTCCTGATCATATTAACTTTAGAAATATAAGCCTGCTACCTCCCAAATTTAGCCCAACTAAAATCGGAAACTTTGTCTTTTCTATTTTAAGACAAAGGGCAATAACTCTTGTTCATTTGTCACCCTGGCCACTACTGGGTTTTGCGTTTTAATGCCGCACTTCATACAGCACTATTGTATGAGACACTTGTGTCAATTCTAGTCTTTTTTGCATTACAACTGAACCATCCATACAAGATGTTGGATTGATTTTGATAGTATTCGTCCTTAAGCATGTGTTAAATAATTTCTTAACTTTGTGAATATTTTGTCAAAATATATCACTTTCTATACCTTTTAGACTACATGCTACAGCATGTTATTGTTGATGTATGTTGTCATTCAAGTTTTTGCTGTATTTCATTCCCACAACATCTTTTCTTTTATTTGTTAATTTCACTGAAATATGTGTACTTGATGCACTTCATCCCCTTGCAGCATGTGTAATTTGTGGTCTGGAAGCACATGTTCTGCACAATTTCAAAAAAATAAAAAAGGCAAAGAAAAATGGGGAATATAATGCAAGACCATTGTTGATAAATACGTGCTGATCCTAACACAATCCATTGCAAGCCTTTTGGGGAATGTTCCTAGGGGTTGCTTCACCACTATCAAAAATTAGACGCAGCCTTCTGTCACTATACTAGATTTTGTGGATTTAATCACAAACATTTTACCATCACAGTCAGACATGTATGCCTTTGAACAACACAATAGGCAGTGGAGAAAACAATAATCTTCAGGGTTATATTAACAACTGTTCCTTATAAAAAATACTGAAGACCTGAGTTGCCTCAGTGAACTTGTTTTTCCAATGATGTTCAAGATGACTGATTCAAAGGAAAAATGTGCCACCAGTCTTGATCTCACAGAGGCTTGCTTTCATGTCCTTATGAAGTTTCATTAGTTTGATTACTGTGACAAAGTATATCCATTTTGAGTTTTTCTGTGCTGTCTAAATATTAGTAACTGGTTCTTTACCAAAATTATGTTCCAGCTGACATCCTTTACATCACTGGTTACATATCTGGTCACTCTCCAACAAATACATATGTCATGTTCTATTATCCACAAGGGCAGAAACAGTCTCCGAGCCATTTAGAATCATCTCATTTTTCTCTTGAACTAGGACGAATCTGACCTTTACTGATCCTTTTATAACCTACCTCAATATTGTTTTTCTCCTGCATGCCTGTGTCGTAGATTGTTGAACTCGCCTAGTTTGTTTCCAACTAGAGTATAGGAAAGCTCGAGCATTTGAAGCTCGTGCAGGCTCAAGCTCGATAATTTTTTCGAGCTTGAGGAGTGATGAATATGATGAATGCTAAGCAGATGTCGACATATTGTTAAAGTGTTTCCTTGTGGACATGAAATTGTTCTGCTCACATTCATTGCCAGCTGCGAAATTATCCTTTTTGTGCTTGTTAAATTAAGTCCAAACAGCCGATTTCTTATTTTTTTTGACAGCGCTACTGCTTTAGAAGTAAAATATAAGTAAAAATTAACAAACAAAGAGCAGATACAATATGAAAAATCGTTGATAAGATGTTTATGTTGTTTGAACTGTTCAAAAATCAGTCTAAAAGAAATCCCTCGGGCGTCAGTTGTGGGACCACTGACCTCTCTGGCACCACTCATTGTCCGGCCAAAAGCTTGAGAAGTTCACCGGTTCTCTCGCTTGCAGAAGTTGAAAAACCCCTTCTCCCCGTCAGCCGCAATCATAATAGTCGGAATTATTATCCTAGAAGCCCCCATCGATGACCATTGCAAGGCAACGACCGCCCACTGGTCAACCAACACATGGGGAAGCGTATCACATGGGTTTATCCGGTCTGATAAAAAAGCGGAGAATTTTTCTAGTCGTAAGCTCGAAGCTAGTCGAGCTTCGACCTTGAGCTTTGAGCCCGTAAAAATGCTCCAAAATTATCGAGCCTCGAGCTCGAGCCTAGGCTCGTCCCAAACTCTATTTCCAACAGGGGATGTGGATTTGAGCAAAAGAGTTCTTGTAGCTCTTTTGAGTTATTAAATGAAGCAGTGGATTTGATCTCAGTGGGCCACCTTTGTATACGCCTGTTACAAGTGAATTTGCTGGCTTGATGGCACTCTTTTCCCAGTCAACTTAACCAAATGGTCAGTTTCATGAACTGGGTATGATCATTCCACTATCAGTGGCTCTACCTTGGTTGGATAACAACAGAAATTTCTTTGGGGAAGCCCCAACCAGAAGTGATGATAGTACATGTTCATATGGTTGTTGAGCCCACTTATTGTTGAACTTTGATACAATCAATGATAGAGTAAGTGGCAAATGGGGAACAGGAGGTTCTCATGTTAACCTCCCCAAAATCAAGGCTATCAATAAAGAATTTCAGTTCTGGATAAACTGACTGCAGAAAGTCTGTCCTGATTATGTTGGACTATTGCATAATTATGACTCCTCAAACTGGATGGAACTAAATTTTTTGACCTGTCCATGCAGGTTTGGCGTTTTCTCCATTGAGACTGCTAACTTCAGAACCACAAAAAAAATCACTTATTCCAGCAGACTCAATGTCCTGGCTGTCGTTCTGTTCAAAATGTTTCAGATTAGCTGTACAGGATGGTACTTCATTCATTGGATTTTGTGCTTTGGGGGCATGTGATGATTGACCACAAATTGCCCACCTCTATATCACTGTTTCCTTAGCCTACCCCCCCACCCCCACCCCCGTCTTAGTACCAAATATAATACAGAAAATAAGGGGTCTGAATTGCAAGATAATTCTGATATCCCATCTCAGATGGGACAAACCCTGGGTCAATAATCAAGTTGATATATCTATAGACCTATCCAGAAAGATTACAACCAAATGTGAATCTTTTCAAACAACCATGCTCGCAGATGCTCTACCACTGCTCAAATTGTCTTCTCCTTCATGCTTGACTCTTGTCAGAGCAGGCAAAGAATTCAGACCCTTGATTGTCAAGAGATTCACACTAGCAAGATGACCCTCTGCTCTGAAGGCTTATGAGGGAAAGTGATGTTTTCTGCAATTGGTCTTAGTCAATAACATCATCTCGAAACAATGTTTTTCTCTGGCTCTATGAGTAGAACAAAGTGGCACCTATTACCATCATGGTCTGCCTCTTCAAGATGTGTAACACATTCAGAGACCTATTAGACCATTTTGGTTTGAATAAACCAAAATTTCTTACTATGTTTCCAACATAACAATGCATATTTTTGGGCCTTTAGCCCAGACCTCGCTGAAGGTGGAAAACAGAATATCATGTCTGAAGCACTATCTTGATGAGTTATATGCATGGCATACTCGGAAGTCAACAAAGCTTAAATGAAATTAGATTGATCTCTTTGAGCCTTGCATCTGAATTCAATGTTTTTTGTCTGAGATATCATAGAAGCTGATGGCTGACATGCAGTTAACCTTTTCAAGCTTTTAATTTGTTGGTTTAGCTCTGCAATGATCAAGTTTGAATCTGGTGGATCCTCTCAACCACTTGAACCATTTAACCAAATCAGACTCTTAATTTTGCAGGATTTGCCAGTGAATTTTGATAGTAAGAAGATTCAATAATGATCTTCTTAACCTGATAGAATAGTCTTGGATCTTATGACAATATGCTGTGTTGTTTATGTTGGAGAGTTAGTTATAGCTGAAATAGAATATTCAGTCTTTCTTCCCCAGAATGATACCAAAATTATAGGCAGGTTACTAAGCATTCACTCATATTACCTATTCTCCAGGGGCCCCAATTGGGCGATTGGTCTAAAGCGCTCTAATTTAAAGATCACTGCCATCTCACCTCTGTCTGCGTGGGTTCGAGTCTCAGATTCAGCCAATGTGGTGATGTGAGAAAGCTTGCCAGTAGCTTTTCATGGGTCGGTGATTCTTTCTGAGGGTTTTCCGGGGTTCTTCCTATACCATTAATACTGGCCACCATGTATAGCCTATCGTAAACTGGAAAATGGTGTTAAACCCTACAACAACAACCATTTCTCCTAACACTGAGATCAGAGAATGTATTTAAAGGAGAAACCTAATTTGTCAGGTACAATATCTTTGTCCAAGAATATTTACCTTTCTAACTCTCTTACTATGTGAGCAACCTCATTGTAGTTTGCTCACTTACAATCTGATGACACCTAACATTTATTGTCCTTTATATAAGATATACAAAAATGAAAATTTTGACTTTTAGAAGGACAGGATTTGGATAAGTAGCAGTCTTATATTACTAATGTTAATGTAATCAGATAAGTATTCTGGAAGAAACAAAATTTACTTAAAGATTTGCTTTCTATAAAAAGTATTAAGAGAAACAATCTTTTCAGTGACATAGATGGTGCTGTTGTGCGTCCTCTTCCAAAAATAAAAAGAATGTTGTCAGATGCTGTTTGTCTTCCACATATAGTTCAGGTGAGTATATACATGTAAATCATTATCTGCCTGGATACTGCAGGGGTAATAATGGTTTTGTACCCCCATACTAGAGCAAGTGCTTGCCATTTCAGTTTGATAATTTTTAGCTCTAACATTCATAGACTAGAAGAACTTCTGGAATGTTCTGTTGTTTGTCCTCATTTGTCATTAGCAAAGCTTATTACTCTTCTTAAACTTCCTAGAAGATTGCTTTGAAATTTAAAATCAGATTCATCCTGTAGCTGGTCCTAAGTTTAAATGGTGGTGCTAGGGCATTCAATTCGACCACCACAGTAGCCATTTTGATTGTTAACAATATTCCTACCGATGTGATGGTCTGATCAACATGTTTTTCACTAAAAGACTTTTTGTGATGTCTTGTTGGATTGATGTGAAAATGGTGCTGATTCGATGTCCTATAGGCCACCCTGTTAGTCGTCTTGAAATTTTGTTCTAACTACTCTAAATATATCATTGTATTAACACTGGTTTTCCATATAAAGACTTCATATGATGACTAGCTGGTCTGACAACTCTGCTTGAACAAAAGTCTTGTTGAGTGGGATTTATACCAGAAGACTTTTTACGATGACCATTTTGTTCTTGAAAGACAATAGTGCCAATCTGAATTCCAGTATGGCCACTACAGCAGCCATCTTGAAAATTTTGTTATTGCTACTGCATAGCTTATCTTGAAAATATTATTTCAACTCCTCTCCAAACTGATGGCTAAATTATCATGAGTTTTTTTACCAATAGACTTCTTATGTTACCTTATTGGTCCCAGTCATTCATCCAACATGTCTGCCACAGTGGCTGTGGCTAAGTCAACATGTTTTTCTTTTTACCATTGGGTAAATCAACATGGGATTTTTACCATAGGGTAAATCAACATGGGATTTTTACCATAGGGTAAATCAACCTGGTTTTTTTTTTATCATGGGTTAAATCAACTTTTACCATCTGTAAATCAACATAGGCTTTTTACCATTGGGTTAATCAACATGGGGGTTTTACTGTTGGCTAAATCAACATGGGGTTTTTACCATCGATTAACTGAACATAGAGCTTTTACCATAGGGTAAATCGACATTGGGTTTTTACCACAAGGTAAATCAACATGGGGGTTTTATTGTTGGCTAAATCAACATGGGTTTTTTACCCTAGGGTAAATCAACATGGGGTTTTACCCTGGGGTAAATCAACATGGCTTTTTTACCATAAGATAAATCTACATAGGGTTTTTACCATAGACTAAATCAACATGAGGTTTTTACCATTGGGTTAATGAACATGGGGTCTTTACCATAGGGTAAATCAACCTGTGGTTTTTACCATAGGGTAAATCAACATAGGTTTTTTACGATAGGGTAAATCAACCTGGTTTTTTTTTATCATAGGTTAAATGAACACGGGACTTTTACCATCTGTAAATCAACATAGGCTTTTTACCATTGGATAAATCAATGTTTTTTTTTTTTTAACAAAGGCTATTAATCGACATATGTTGTTTTTTTTACCAGTGACTTCTTATGGTCCAAGATGTTCATCCAATGTGGCTGCCACAGTGGCCGACCTGAAAATCTTCTTGTCACTTCTATCCATGATAGAGATGACTATTTAGAAAGTGGGTTTTCACCTTGAAAATCGTGTTACTGCTATTCCTTCTGAACATATTGGCCATTTTAAATGACAGCGGTTTATTCAGACAAAATAGCCATCTCAGTGCCTTGTCAATTTGCAAAATAAAGCAAATGCAAAGAGAATGCAAAGTTCAAAACCCAACTCCCATCCTTTGCAATTCATTAAATGCATTTGCACTTTGTATACAGTATCAGTTTTGTTGGGGGGAGTCTATTCAATTAGAGATTTCATGCACTTTAAACATAGTATTTGGTGATTTTTGTTTAATTTTTTTCATAATGATGTTTGCATTTCAATCTACAAGATTCATGCCAAAACATCAGATGAAACTTGAACAAGTAAACTTTATAACATTTGTAACCCATTCATAATCCGAGTTTTAAAAAAAGGAACTGATCCAATTCCACAACATGCCTTGTAAATATTCATACTGCATATTGTTTAGTTGTAAAAAAAATATTCTGCTTGGTTAAAAGTTTATATTCATCTAGTGAATCTTCGTGTAAGGGAAACTGATCTAAATGGAAAGAAACATTGCATCTCAGGTTTTGAGAGACAAATATTTGGATAAAGGTTTTAAAAAATCTTGAGAATTGGGAATGGCTCAAGCAGAAAGTATATGGAAATGTGGTTGATGAGTTACAAGAAAACTGAAATTGCAGAGGACTGCAAGAAAGATTTGAATTATTCTTATCGCAGTTCGAGTTTAAATCAACAGCCAACACCTCCAAAAGAAGCTTCATACAGAGAAATTGAAATATACCAGATGCACAAATTACAGCCAATGCAAGGAAGTGCTTGAAAGGAGACAAATATTTGAGTAAAGAGGATGCAATTTATAAACTTTATGTATATATGTGTGTTTGTGTATATAGTTAAGATGATATGGTTTAATGTATTGATTTATCTATCTATCTATCCAATGAACCAAATAAATCAAAGTAAAATTAAAAGATGAATAGATGAATGATTCACACGTTTCAAAGGATTGGCACAGGTCTACTGTTTGTTGTGTTTTGCACATTTATATGTGCCCAAGCCATTAACACCAGCAGCTGATAAAGATATAATAATAATTTTTTGTTTTATTATTTGTTTTCAGCTACTGTTGACTTTTGACCCCATATTGGTGGAAAAAGTAGCTTGGCTTGCGAATGAGATCATGCAGGACAATCCCAACCTTTCTCGTCTGTACCTGAATGGTGTCTTTTTCTTCATCATGATGTATACAGGCTCCAATGTTCTTCCAGTGGCTAGATTCCTTAAATACACTCATTTGAAGCAGGCCTTCCGGTCTGAAGAGGTATGCCATTGAGTAGTTTGAATAGAATGCATTAATGTAGTGTGATGGGAAAACCCCATGAGTTCTAATTTTGAGTATTATAACTAGAGTATGTTCTATGTAGTGCGATAATAAAATCTTACCTAGGCATCCAAATTTAGAGTAACATGAGAAACTCTGGTAAGAACTACCAACCCACAAGAAAATACTGGCAGCTTTCTCATGTACCCACATTGACTAAGTCCAAAACTTGAAGTAATATGGACAGAGGTGAGATGGCAGTGATGGTAAAGGCAAGCACTTTAGACCATTTGAGTAATATGAATAGAATACATTATATGTAGTGAGAGAAAGACAATCATATCCAATAATTCTTATTTTGAGAATGGAGTAAGGAGACTTAAAGAATGGGTAGGTCATCTGGTGGTCTTTTTCTGGCTATGTCTTTACTACTTTATTACATCCATCATGAAACCTTTATTTCAAGTATTACTCTAGACTTGAAAAAAACTTATTTGAAATGTACACATGTAACCTTATGATTGGGCAGTTAATTTACATTTTTCATCCATGCTTATAGATGTTGCGGAATGACCGAGTTTTTTGTCACTTATATCATTAGTAAATACAATCTTGACAGGTGGATTAACAAATATTACTCTAGAACTTTGTACTGTTCCTTACTTATTAATGTGTTCAAATGTACAAATGTAACCTTATGATTGGTCAGTTATTTTACATTTTTCGTAAAATATGATTTGGAATCCTGAAGTTTTATGAGAGAGGTGACCCTAATACAATGTTTATTATAGAGAGGCTTGACATCTATCTTTATTACATACAGGTGACTGCTATAACCATTTGATGATAGAGGGCCCCAACCTCTATGTTACATAAAGGTAACCCATATATCATGTTGAATGTTTAAGACAGATGTGCCTGACATCCAGCTTTGTTACATACAGGTGACCCCTATACCATGTTTCCAACAGAGGAGCTCAACCTTGATGTTTATTACATATAGGTGATCTTATCTCGCATTTATGATGGGTGGGAGGACCTGACCTGTGTTTTATAACACATTGCTGTATATTAGGTTCATCATTGTTTATAGATGTTGCAGAATGTCCGAGTTTTTTATCACTGATATCATTTGTAAATACAATCTTGACTGGTGGATTAACCAAGATTACTCTAGAACTTTGTACTATTCCTTGCCATTAATGTGTTCAGATGCATAACCAATTAAGATTTTGGTTTGGTGCTTTATGGCACAGCAACATAAGTAGGTTTTTTAGTGTTGGGGCAAATGGAGTGCCTTGACCAAAGATGCACCATGGTAACTGACCCAGACTGGTCAGATGGTAGGATTCAAACCCAAATCCTCTTCAAAGTTCTTATAGTCTTTGAAGGTCTTTGACAGTTTGGGGAAAATGAGGTAGCATTTTCAAGGCCTTGAAAATTTGGGAAAATCTAGCATATTACCATGAGGTCTTTAAATGTCGTTGAAAATTGAAATAAACCCAAACATTTTAATTTCTGTTAAGAAAATAGTTTATATTGTGTTAAATCTGATGCACTAGTTACATATTTCTGTAATAACAATGAATGGTAACCTATCTTCCAGATCAGTATAATTTTAGGAAATTAATTATAGTTTGAATTTCATCATTAAACAGTATTGTAGTATTTTGCATTCGTTGTTTTCTCATGTAACATAACTTGTATACAAAATGTTATTAAAAATAGGTCTTGGAAATCTATGTTTGTGGTCTTTGAAAGTTGTGGAAAAGTCCTTGAATTTATCATTCAGAATTCTGTTTTAACTCTGCTTTTGGTCATGAGTTGACCACTGAACTACCATGGCTCCCCACTAATTAGGCTGATTTAGTGATGTCCATACAACAGTTTGACCTTTCTGATCAATACACATCTCTCAGAAAGCAAAGTAAAGCGACTCACAATATTGATAATAGCATCAGATTAATGAATGGGTTTAATCAGACATTTCAAGCAGTTCACATCAAATAAAAAAAATGGGAGTTGGAGCAGGAGACTGTTTAATAAAAGTGAAAAGTTTATGATATCATGTTAAATGTTTTAAATATTAATTTTCTGCACTAATTACTCAGCTTCATAATCAAGAACTGTATGGTTGGATGAATTTACATTTTCAGAACAAAAACAATGACATCATTTCACGGAGTGTACTGGGACCAATTCTTCCGGAAGCCATGGTGTGTTACCTGGAAAACTATTCTGCTGAGAAATTTGCTCAGATTTTCCTTGGAGAATTTGATACACCTGAGGCAATCTGGAACAGTGAGATGAGGTTAGCTTCTTCCCGATGGTTCATAGTCTGACGAATTTCCAATTCATATTAGGTTTTAACATACCAGTGATACTCACTACAAAATGCTTGTTGTTGTTGTAGGGTTTAACATCATTTTTTAGCACAAGATAGGCTATACATTTCGGAAAGTATTAATGGTTGAGGAAGAACCCAGGAAAACCCTGGAAAGAACCACCGACTCAGAATGATACTCACTACGAAATGTTTGTCAACCCTGTAGTGATTATGCTTCCAATCAAATTTTATTTAGTGTTGATATATAGGCTTATATCTTCATTTATCGGAGATGTTTTATTAAGAGTGAGATTTAAATGTATTCGTGATATCATCTTGTATCTGATTTTTCAACCTCATGCCACTTGAGAGATAGAATAGCTGACCCAATTTTAAATCAACTTAGCAAAGTATTGAGGCAGTAGATGAGTTTTGTTATGATTGAGAATTGTGCATATTTATGAGATAATCTTACTTTTGATACGATTAACTTGTTACCAATAAGGACTTGGTAAGTAATTCTGTATAGGATTTTAGGCAAGTACAGGATATTTAGTAGAAGTGGATATTCCATGATATTTGTCATATATTTGTACAGGATTAAATTTTACCAAGTTTGATGCCTATCAGTTTAAGTCAATAGTTCAAGTCATTAGCTCATGGATGTACATTTACTCATTTCAAATTAATTATAAATTGTTGTTTTAAAATGTGTTACTAATTTTTTTTTAACCAAAGTCTATTTAGTCCTGATTATTGAATTCACTGCATCTTAACTGTCATTCAGAAAGTTCCAAATGAAAATTATTGTTTGCTATAGACCTTTACAGTGGTGGCCAGGTAACAAACCAGATAGTAAAAAGATCATGTTGAGTCTAATCAGTACAGATTTGTTTATCACCACGTATGTAGCTCACATTTCAATATCGGTTATACTGGATAAGACCTGTAAGGTTGATCTTGTCTAATAATGTCTATTTACTTTAACATTGAGTTTGCCACTTCTTGGGTCATGTAAATAATAAATTATCCATTTGCCATTTAAAGGTATGTAGAATCATCAAATTTATTAAAAAATAGCAGTTACTGAAATAGTTGTCTAACATGTACATGACCTAATGACTTTTACTACAGAAGATGCCTGTTTTTGATTATTTTGATTTTGTTACTCACTCATACCTCCACCCAACTGCCACTACCTTTCTAACTTCTGCTACCATATACCATCTTTATCTCAAATGAAAAGGATTATAAGTGAGATCCATGTAAATTAATGATGTAAACTTGCATCTGATTGACTGATGTGATCTTCTTTCTGATTGGCTGAGGTTGTCAGCACTGCATCTTTATTTTAAATATTCTTATTTCATGAGGATTGGACGAGTTTAGTTATGAGCAAGAACTACACATATATACAAAATAAATCTGATTGCCACATGGGAGATTAAATTTTGATCAGATTTTGTTCAGTCTCAGTAACTAAGCTTGTATCGTGATTTTCTTGAAGAGGTTCTGTAATATTTGTGATCTATTTATGTAGTTAAGGTCATCTCGGATTGGTTGAACTCTCTAGGTTTAGAGAATATAATTCCATTCCAGTTTTGATAAAATTTTGTGAACGATTGATGTGTTTGTTTATTAGGAAGTGAATGAATATTTACTCTGCCCTCATGTTTGGAAAATATTTTCATTAGACTACCGAAAAATAGGTAAAATCCAAGTTTGGAAGATAGGTTACATTTGGTTTTGTTCTTTCAATAAAACATAAGCCAGTTTAATGAAGTGGTAAGCTTTTATGAAAGCCAGGTTAGCGATATCAGGCCCACATAGGCCTCTTGTGTATGAATGTGTCAATTAATGTTCTGCCTATATTTTTGCCAATGTATCTATCAGTCTGCAACAATTTGATATTTTTGGTTTGACATAACCGATTCTTTTAAATCATGCTGGTGGCCTAGTGGTTAGAGCATCCAACTCGGATGTGGGAGGTTGCAAGTTTGAACCACAGCCAAATTATACCAAAGATTAAGAGGTTAATGTTATAACTGGGTCAGCCTGATGTCAAGATAATGTGACTCTGGGACATGATGCTACATATGTGTGGCATGATGCCCCAGTGCTAGACATCACTGTAAACTGCCTCACTGCAGACATTGTAGCAACACAACTGAAAAATTATGAAAGCTATTTTTAAAAAATCCAAATTAAACACACACCCTTTTCTTGGAATAAAGCAACCACACTTTATTTCATTTTATTTTCTTCTTATTTCCATGCAGAAGTATAGCATGCAAGCACCCATTGCTTGTAAAATCATCACCACCAAAAAATATTTATTGCTAGAGTTAAGCCATTACTAGATTAAGTTAGAGAGTTTCTTAACAGTAACATATTTTAGATTTATGGTATTAACTATTAAAAAGGAGTGCATTTCAGCTTTTACAACATATACATAATCTCCACATTGTTTCCATGCTATTAATTCACTTTGTAAATAGTTCGATTTTTATAAATTTTCAGAAGGCTGATGATCGAAAAGATAGCTTCCCATATAGGAGATTTCTCACCCCGCCTGATGAGTAACACGAGAGCGCTGTACCAATACTGCCCAATTCCTGTGATACGATACCCACAGCTTGAAAATGAGCTCTTCTGTAGTATTTACTATCTCAAGCATCTCTGTGATACACAAAGGTTTCCTGATTGGCCAATAAAAGACCCAGTATGTAGCAGATCATTTAATCAGTCTTTGTAACAGAGCTTAACTTACATTTTCAGAATGGTAATTAGATATTAGTTCTTTGCTGAACTGCCTTTATTAATTTTTCATGTTTGTTAACTGAGTTATAAACATAATTTTTTGTTTTCAAATGAGTGCCAACAAGCATGACATGATACCATTACGGATAATTGTAATAAACATTACAAATAGAATAAATACCAGTCAGTGTCATCTGACATCATCTGGGATAAATGGCATTATATTTTATTACACCTTACTGAATATTTGTCTGAGTTGAGGGATAATATAAAACCGCCTTTTCAGATATGGTATTGTTATGGCTGGCATTCATGTGAAACAGCAGTTGCAATCCTAGTTTGACGATAACTCATTTTTCTCATTTCCACACAGAAGTAAACTAAACCCATGGGATTAATTTTAGGTTGGAAACACAGTATGATATATATATATATATATATATGTGTATTCTTTTTAGGTGAAATTATTGAAAGATATCCTTGAGGCATGGAAAGAGGAAGTAGAGAAAAAGCCACCCACTATGTCCATTGAAGAAGCTTATGAGGTCCTGAACCTTGCAAAAGGAGTGGGAGGGTATGTGTTTAAGAATTGACAGATATGTTGGTTTAGGATGGGAAGTCTTACACAAGGTTCAGAATTTGTGTAGGATGCGTAGATCCTAATTGAGTCTGAATTTGTGTAGGATGCATAAATCCTAATTAAGAGTACGAATTTTTGTTGGATACAGAAATCCCAATTGAGAGTAAGGATTTGTGATTGATGCAGAAATCCCAATTGAGAGTAAGAATTTGTGTAGGATACAGAAATCCCAATTGAGACTTAGAATTTGTGTAGGATGCAGAAATTGAGAGTAAGAATTTGAGAAGGATACAGAAATCCCAGTTGAGAGTTAAGAATTTGTGTAGGTTGCAGAAGTCCCAATTAAGAGTAAGAATTTGTGTAGGATACAGAAGTCTCAATTGAGAGTAAGAATTTGTGTAGGATACAGAAGTCCCAATTGAGAGTAAGAATTTATGTAGGATACAGAAATCCCATTTGAGAGTAAGAGTTTGTGTAAGATACAGAAATCCCAATTGAGAGTAAGGATTTGTGATTGATGCAGAAATCCCAATTGAGAGTAAGAATTTGTGTAGGATACAGAAATCCCAATTGAGACTAAGAATTTGTGTAGGATACAGAAGTCCCAATTGAGAGTAAGAATTTGTGTAGGATACAGAACAAATTTGTGTAGGATACAAAAATCCCAATTGAGAGTAAGAATTTGTGTAGGATACTGAAATCCCTATTGAGAGTCAGAGTTTGT
This sequence comes from Unio delphinus, assembly GCA_029339505.1. Lineage (NCBI taxonomy): Eukaryota > Metazoa > Mollusca > Bivalvia > Unionida > Unionidae > Unio > Unio delphinus. The sequence goes on along the minus strand of JAQISU010000196.1, from coordinate 6,525,414 downwards.
GTAGGATACAGAAATCCCAATTGAGAGTAAGAGTTTGTGTAGGATACAGAAGTCCCAATTAAGAGTAAGAATTTGTGTAGGATACAGAAGTCCCTATTGAGAATCCGGGTGATAAAGGTAACTAAGTATCAGTATATTTATTTTTTGCAGTCATGACGAAAGTGCAGTCAGAAAGGCTTACTTCAGATTAGCACAGAAGTACCATCCTGATAAAAACCCAGAAGGAAGAGTGAGTACTTATTCGATAATTAAACTTTAAAAAAATTACAGTCTTTCCCAAAAGTCTATGTAGAAATGGAGATGAGGTAAATTTGGTCTGAATTATGTTTTCTATGATAATGTTTACAATGGTTAGTAAATACTTGGAAAAACTGAGGTGATTACATATGGGTTTAATGGAAGAATTATGACATGGTGACCACACTAATATGGATCCTAAGTTTTGTTGCTTCCATTAACAGCATTATAGTGATGGAGTACTGCATTGTGAAGTGTGATCTTGGATGTGTAGAAAACTTTGGAAACCAGAGATAATCACTGATCTTGGATATGTAGAAAATGTAAGAACTCTGTGATAGTCACTGATCTTGAATGTGTAGAAAATTTTAGAACCAAGACATGGTCACTGATCTTGGATATGTTAAAAACCTCAGAAACCAGGGATAATCACTGATCTTAGATGTGTAGAAAACCTTCAAGCCCAGAGATAAAAATTGACCTTAGATGTGTAGAAAATGTTAGAACCCTGAGATGTTCACTATCTTGGATGTGTAGACAACCTTCAAGCCCAGAGATAAAACTGGCCGTGGATATGTAGAAAACCTTGGAACCCAATGACTATCATCAATCATAAATGTGTAGAAAACCTTGGAACCCAATGACTATCAGCAATCATAAATGTGTAGGAAACCTTGGAACCCAATTACTTCACCATCTCCAGCATGTATTTGGCATTCAGAATATAGCCTTACAGTGGTTCAAGTCCTACTTAGTCAACAGGACACAAATTATATCTGCAAATGGAAGACACTCCAGCCCAGTTGACGTATGTTGTGGTGTTGCACAGGGATCTGTTCTTGGGTTCTTGGACCTGTTTTCTTCATTCTGTACACTCAGCCGCTCTCAAGTGTCATAGATCATCACCCAGTGTCGCACCAATTGTACACTGATGACACCCAAATATACAAGTCTAGCCACCCAATTGAAGTTAATGCTACCATCCATAGAGTAGAGAAGTGTATTTCGGATGTGAAATCATGGATGACATGTAACAAGCTGCAGATGAATGATGATAAAACTGAGGCTATTCTGATCACAACACAAAGACTTTCTCATTCACATCCTTTACCTCAGACAATAAATATCAGCAACACCAACATTAAATTCTCACAGTCAGTACGGAATCTAGGTGTTACTCTAGACAGTACTCTCACATTGCACCAGCATGTAATGAACATCTGCAGGGCTGCATATCTTGAATTGAGACGCATCAGTTCCATTTGTAAATATCTTTCAGTTGATGCCACGAAAACACTTGTGTGTTCATTAGTACTTTCAAGACTGGACTATTGTAGCTCTATTCTGTCTGGTTCATCACAATATTTACTCCAGAAACTTCAAAAAGTTCAAAACACAGCTGCACAGATCATCTTTAGAGTACCTCGATCAGAGCACACCTCACCACTGCTCTGTACCCTACACTGGCTAACAATTCGATACAGAATCAAACACAAAATTTGTTCTCTGTGCTATATTTCAATGACAGACTCCATTCCAACATACCTATCCAGCCTCACCCATGTGTATACACCAGCTAGATCCTTACGCTCTTCTTCTGATAATCGTATACTCATTGTTCCCAAGGTGAAAACTAAGTCACATGGACAACGTTCGTTTGCATACCAGGGCCCGGCGACGTGGAACGAATTGCCCATTGAAATTAGACACAAAGACACAGTGGTCCCTTTTAAGAGTGCTCACAAGACTCACCTGTTTCGACTTCAGGGACAAACTTAGCGACCTAATCATGTTTTGTATCTTATATATTTTCAGCATGTTTTTATGTTTTCCAATTTCATTGTTTTTGTCATTTGTTGTTCTGTTGTGTAGTCATATCATTATTGATGGTGTAAAGCGCTTAGAGCTTTTAAAGATTAGGCGCTATACAAAGTCCTCATTATTATTATTATTATTATTATTATTATTATTATCATCAATCATAAATGCGTAGAAAACCTTGGAATCCAATGAAAACCTTCAATCTTAGATGTGTATTATCCAGGGAAAAAAACATAAATCTATGATGTGCAGAATCCTCAGAATGAAGAGATCACACTTGATGGGTGGCTACTTGCTCTTGCACATGGTGTAATCAGAGATCAAACCGAGTACAGCAGAGGTGCTAAAGTAGTATGCTACCAAGGCTTCACGAATAAAAAAACAAAGTCATTAGTTATCATATCACATCATGTGGTACATAATGGCATTTAGGACTCTTGTTCATCAATAATAATTCCGCTATTAGTCATTTCCCTTGTGCATAGTCCTTCTTTCCTTCTACACATCCTAAGTGTATGAATTTTGTAAATTTCTGAGAAAAAATGTGGTTAAATTTTTGTAAAATTGATTTATATCTCAGAAAATTTATTTCATTCAAAATACAAACCAAGATTTTAGTAAGATTTAGATTATTGCTATCACCCTAATTTTCAATTTTTTTTTTTTTTCAATTTTCAATTTTGTTTTTTTTTTTCAATTTTCAATTTTGGTTTTTTTTTCAATTTTCAATTTTGTTTTTTTTTTTTCAATTTTCAATTTTTTTTTTTTTTCAATTTTCAGTTTTGTTGGCATAATATTGAACTATTAAACTTCATAACCATATTGTTTCATATCACTCTTTCTTTCAGTCTTTTGTAGATTGATTGCTTTAATGTATTTGTCTCCATTCCTAGGACATTTTTGAGAAAGTGAACAAATCCTACGAGTTTTTGTGCAACAGATCTAGACAAAGTGATGGTCCCAGTCCCGAGAACATTGTCCTAATACTCAAAGCCCAATGTATACTCTTCGGTAGATATAAAGATGGTGAGTAAATTACACAAGATATTAAACAAGTATTCATGAGATAACATGTTTATACAATGAATTAAATAACATTAAATGCCCAAAGCTGCATGCAGTAAGTAATATGTTAGCTAAGGAGTTTTATATATTTGATGTTTAATTAACACACACAAGATGTTTTGTTTAGATGACTTTTAGGATTTGGTTTTTCATCATATGTAACAATTACCAAGGAGTACTGGATTTCAACTAGAAGTAGTTTTAAAATGATGAGATCTGGAATGATTTTATTTCCAGCATTTTATGAGTTATGGCTATAGGTTGCTTGACCAACTAGATTTGAGTTTCAGCAGCATAACTCTACCAAAGATTGTCAGACTTGAATCAGATTTTGGTGGGCAGTTTTATGTAGATGAAATCTCTGAGCAGTTTGATTTTCGGCTGTCTGCTTCCTGTTACATGAATTTACAAGGTCACACACATTTTGCAAGGTTTGGTTTTTGCACCAGGGTTATTCAGAATTTCATTTAAATTGAATGTATACCTTTAAATCATTCACGACTTGCTTTGGTTTAATTGTCAGCATTTTACATCATCATTTTGAAGAGTTATGGCCCAGTATTGTTGGAGTTATAGTGGTCCCCCTCTTACAGTTAAGAATGAGATGTGATTGTGGTATTTTTGGCATGTGCAATGCAAAACCATTCAAAAAATTATTTCAATCTTGATACATTTATTTCATGGCATTTAAAATAACTCCATTTTTTCCTTTGTCTCACTGTTCCTGTGCTTAAGTTACTGCTTAGCAGAAAGTTACAGTTAAGACATTTTTGCAATCCACCGTTAACAAATAGCTGCAAAATGACATTTGTATTGTCATTCTCCTCACATAGTAACTACCTGCTTACTGGAACTAGAGTGTTATGGGCTCAACCAATTGTCCTGTATATTATCTTAGTTTATAGTGACCACCTCAATTTGACCAGTGTCTAATATCTTTTTTGTCCAAAGACCAATGCTTGCAGCATCCTAAGTCGTCTGGCCAGTATCTGTCAACAATTGCTATTTTCAGCTTCTAACTCTTGCACACACACACAATCACATACAAAAATGACAGACCAATTTCATCCCAACTTGTCACAGAACATGAAAACCAAAATTTGTACCCCAAAAAATTTATGTGCCATTAAATATTACCAATGTTACTAAAAAGGAAAATAATGAAATGACTTCTCCAAAGCCACTGAACAAGATTTTATCAAACTTGAGTGAAAGCATCTTTGCAAAAAGACTTTTTTTTAAAATGACACTTTGGCATGACATGAAATATTGAAGAAAAGACTTCTCTTTTTTATTTAATGACTGTTTGCCGTCAAATATTGCCACTATTACTGAATATAGAAAACCTTTCAACAACATTCTTTCCAAAACTAACTGCAGACTAGATTTTGTCCAGACAGAAAGTATCCTTGCATGAAGACCTTTCTTGTTTGTGCAAATGGGGTTTTCCCACCATTAAACATAAAAACTGTTAGTTAAAAATAGACAAACTGTGAAATAACACAACTACTGAATAGAATTTGGCCAAAAATATAACTGAGAGAATAATCTTGGCCAAATATGACAGAATGAATTAAATTTTGCCAAAACATAACTGAAGGAATAAATTTGGCCAAATATGACAGAATGAATTGAATTTTGCCAGGCATGACAGAGTAAATAGATTCTGACCAAACATTACGGAAATCATCTGGGCTTGAATGGAATATTATGATTTCTTGCATTGCTGAATACACATTGCAAATTTCACATTATTTAGCCACATTTGTATGTACCATAAATGACATTTATGCTTCATATCTGAATTTACTATTCATGTGCTTCATAGTTGGATATATTTATTATGGGTTCAAATTCTTTTGGATTTTTGGAACATACAGGCTTTGTATTTAAAGACCAAAAAACAATGATTCTTCTATTGATAAAAAATAGTACAACTTAACCACTTAACAATTAGGTACTAAAAAATGTAACTACTTGCCACACCACAAAAAGTAATGTTTTTTCTTTTTAATTTCTTTTAGTTTTAAATAAAAAAATTCAAAGAAAAAGAATTTTTAAAGATTTCACTAATTGATAGTTGTTGAAGACTAAAAAGATAAATGACAGCAAGATCAGGATCAGAAACTCATTACACCAAACCTTTCCCTGGAAGCAGAATAGTCAGACGTTATGGGGTAAAGTTGGATAACTTCCTCTAAATACTAGTGTCAATTTAGAAAATTAAAAAGATCAGAACTAAATGACAAATAATATCTCCCTTCTAAGGATTGCAACAAATTGAATTTACTTATCTTGTCATAAATGTCATATGGAATGATCAATGATATGATGTGCTGTGTTTTCACCATACATTATAGATTTACAACCCTACAAGTATGCCGGTTACCCGATGTTAATAAAAACTATCCGAATGGAGACGAATGATGAACAGTTGTTCTCCAAATCAGCGCCTCTTCTGGCTGCAGCCTGTGAACTGGCTTTCCACACAGTCAACTGTTCAGCTCTTAATGCTGAGGAGCTCAGGAGAGAAAATGGGATACAGGTGAAAATTAATATTCTGATCTGTAGTAAAAGGTTTGCAGAAATGCAAGTTTAGGTAAAACTATTGTTTTTACACTCAACTGCCTTTGGAATTAAAGCTAATGTTCTATTACTTAATTGCTGTAGGACTTAAAACTATTGTTATAACACTTAATTGCCTTAGGAATTAAAGCTAATGTTCTAAATTTAATTGCTGTAGGAGTTAAAGCTATTCTATTAATTGCTGTAGGATTTAAAACTCTAGTGGTAACACTTAACTGCCTTAGGAATTAAACCTGATGTTCTAATATTTAATTGCAGTAGGAGTTAAAGCTATTGTTGTAACTGTTAATGGCTGTTGGAGTTAAGGCACATGTTCTAATACTTCATTGCCTTAGGAATTAAAACTAATGTTCCAATACTTAATTGCCTTAGGAATTAAAACTAATGTTCTAATACTTAATTGCCTTAGGAATTAAAGCTAATGTTCTACTACTTAATTGCCTTAGGAATTAAAACTAATGTTCTAATACTTAATTGCCTTAGGAATTAAACTAATGTTCTAATACTTAATTGCCTTAGGAATTAAAGCTAATGTTCTAATACTTAATTGCCTTAGGAATTAAAGCTAATGTTCTAATACTTAATTGCCTTAGGAATTAAAAGCAAATGATATGATACTTAATTGCCTTAGGAAATAAAGCTAATGTTCCAATACCTAATTGCCTTAGGCATTAAGGCTAATGTTCTAATACTTAATTGCCATAGACAGTTAGTGTTAGGTCTGGTTTGCCTGGTGTCAGGATAATATGACTGGTTGGGACATAATGCTACATGTCTGCAGCATGATGCTTGGTTGGGACATAATGCTACATGTCTGCAGCATGATGCCTCAGTGCTAGACATCACTATAAATCTGCATCACTGCAGACATCATAGTGATATGACTGAAAAATTGTTAAAGCTATGCAAATAATCCTAATCAAAAAAACAAATCACTTAGACTACATTGCTGAACTGATGCATGTGGACTTGCACTATAATCAGCTGCATGTTTATAGATGTTATTTGAAGATTAGATTATTATGTGAAGATTAGATTGGTGTATGTTTCAGATATGTACATTGGTTATTATGCCCCCCCCTCCCCCCCACTGCTTGTGGTGGGGGCATCTACATTTGGTCCTGTTGGAATGTACATTCCAAGATGTTTGCTAGCATATTTGCGAGATAAAGCATTTTTAAAAAATGATATTTGGTAAATATATGTGTATGCCTCTGCAGACAATCAAATAAGATTTCAGGCTATTACAAAAGTTTTACAGACTGTTGGGTATTTTTAAACACATTTTTAAACTTTTTGTTCAGATTTCAAATGTGCTGTCTAAATTGCCTCTGGAGATGTCCAGCTTTACACCAGAGTTTTGGTTCCAAATAAGACATATTATGTTTCCACAATGTTTAGCGAAACTAATGAAGTCTGGATGTTTCAGGTGCTGCAAGAAGCTTTTGCCAGGTGTGTCAGTGTACTCAGTATTTCAAGTAAACAAGAGGAATTGTCTGTTCAGGTAAGTAGACATACAGTAAACAATTTGCCCACCATATTTTGATGTGGTCTCACCATCTGGCCATACCTCCTTCCATCTGTCTGTACCTATTTTCCATGTTTTCTGGCCATGTCTTCTTCCATATGTACATGTGAATGTTACCTATTTAATTTCCATGCAATGACTGTAGTTCCCCACCATCTGTCATTACCAAACTTTGTGGATGGCTTGCATTTGGGGAAAGAGTCGGTCATTTTCAGAGTCAAGAGTTCATTGGTCAACATCACTGTATGATCGAAGAAAACTAGTGTATGCACAGTATGGTTAGTTCTTCATAACAGATGCATACCAAACTTTGGCGTGTACACTTTCAGGCTCAAAAAGGTTGAAGACCAAAGTCACCATGACTAAGAAAAATGATTTCTACGCGTTATTTTTATTAACAGATCTGGGCTAATCTTTGTGGTTGGCTTGCACTTGGGATAAGGAAGAATTGTGTCAAGCTTGGGTTGAAAGGCTAAATGTCATGGTCAGTGTGGAGTAACTGTAGGTCCACATCACAGACTTGAACTAAGCTTTATGGCCGTCTTTCACATGAATTAAGAAAGAAGCCTATTGATTTTGGCATAAGAAGGTCAATATCACTGTCTCGAAAGCATGAAAATGGTTTCTACACAGGATTGACAGTTCTTGACCACATAACTTCAGCAAAACTTGTGGATAACTTAACATAAAGTAAAAAAGAGTTTGTGGAGGGCTGACATTTAAGGTATGGAAGAGGCCTATTGATTTTGAGACCAGAGGGTCAAAATTCTTGTGACATAAAGAAAAATAGGTCTTGTAAACAATGTTTGTTTTAGAGCAAGTTCCTTTACCAAAGTTTATGGGGATTTTGGTGGTTTTGGTTGTCAAAGGTTAAAGTTTTTGTAAATCTATCATTAGAATAATGGTTTCTGCTCAGTAAGTTTAATCCAAGACCATTTACCTTGTCCAGAAGTGCATGGTCAGTGCAACCCATTTGTCAGTCATCTCCAGTGTCATCTATGCCCTATAAATGGCTTTGTGAATGATATTTATATGGAGTTAGGCATATACTATGCTATGAAAGTCACTTTCATTTTCATTTATTACAACATGTATTTGTTATAATTTTTTGTTTCACCTGATATTTACTGTCAAACCATAAAAAAACATCTTTTGTTCTGTAATTTTTCATGCGGAACTAATTTGTATTGCTGACCAGAATAAAAATAATGTCTCAACAGTGAAATTGTGAATGACAAATAATGCTTGGATGACTGATTACTTTTATTTTCTCAAAATGGATTAGACATTGGAACAACATTATTGGCATACTGTTGCATGAGACTGTGTAAAAAAGAAAATATATTTTTTGATTAGTAATGTGACTTGCTGTAACGTACCTCAGCAAGTCAGAGCCTCTAATATAACCTGAGAATTAAACAGTATTGTTATAATGTATCCAAGTACAAGTCAGTCATGTTTATTGCATTGTACACTTTAATGTGTCCTCAGGACAGTGTTACAGTGAAGGATCGCTGTATATTGACTGCCATATTAATTTATGAACAATGTTGTGATATTATCCAACTGATGTATTAACATTGTGATATTATCCAACTGATGTATTAACATTGTGATATTATCCAACTAATGTATTGATACATTGTGATGATTTCCAACTGATGTATTGATACATTGTGATAATATCCGACTGATAAATTGATACATTGTGATAATATCCAACTAATGTATTGATACATTATGATGATTTCCAACTGATATATTGATACATTATGATGTCACTCAACTGTTACATCGATAGATTGTGATACTTATCTGATACATCTTGAGTATCCAACTGATATATTGATACATTGTAATATTTTATTCATACATTGTGATATTATCCAATTGTTATACACCACTCCCTTGATAATTTGCAAACCCACTTATAATGTGTGGTCAGGTTTGCATTGCATTAAGTCAAAAATACTTTTAAAAAATAGGCCCTTATTTGATCTACATGAAGAAAATCATGATCAAAACTGGTAAATGAAGCATCTGTTTATCGCTTCTTTTATCATCAAGACGTTGGATAGTTTTTGGAAATTTGAATCAACATCATAAAATTCTCAGCTTTAAATATGAAATCATCTAAATTTTCTTTCCAAACAACATTTTTAGTATATCATAAATAGAGTACTCATCAGAAACATCCCTAACATCTGCATAGGCAGCACTTGAGTAAATACCAGTTAAATATGTTTTGTGAAGTGGAATTCATGTCTTAGTTCTTTCTGTTAGTTTGGTTAAAATGCATCATAAATGCAGTGTACCCTCGTATTCAGATGTGAAAATGTAACTTCATAGTTAAGTCCGTGAAATGCTGATCATATTGTAGTATCTAACTTGTGGAAGGTTTTGTTGTATTGTGGCACTGAATTAAAAACAGGCCTGATTTTTGTATTATCATGATAATTAGGTCTTTTGTATCAAATCACATAAAGAGACTGGAATAAAAGAAAAGTTTAAAGGCATGAAAAAATCTTTCCTGCAAAAGAGTTTGGTCACAGTCATGTGTCGGGTCAACTCATGTCTATTGATCATTCTAACACAGTTATTAATTTTTGTTAAAAACTTATATAATTAAACTACCTTAAAAAAGATTACTCATTCACAAATGTGATCAAAGATAGCAAGGCAACTAAGGAATACAAGTACTTGGTGATAGAGAGAGCTTTTTTTCTCACAGATATGTTTCATTCTGGAAAAGCAATTTTCAGATTAGTGTATTTGAAATTTCTGAATTAGCATGCTCAAGGATGAGAAGAAGTTTCACTGTTACTTACAATGAAGTCATGGCATCAGTATTTGAATAATAGAACACATTGATGGTCCCTAGTTTATGCAATAAAATATGGAATCCTGTTTGATTTTGAATCAAAATCATAAAGTAGTGTTTTTGCATGCATGTGATGGTTGTTGAAACTAGTTAAAAAAATGCTTTCAATCTTTCTGGGACTTGGGTATCTTGAAAATAAACATGATTTATACAGAAAAAAAATGAATAACTTTGTTAGAAAAGCTTTCTATTGCCAATTATTTTAAATTCATTAATAAAATGAGAATTAAGTCATTAAACTACTACATTATCCCTCTGCCCAATGTCCATTAGTGATGGATCACATTTTTTTTAATAGTTAAATTGCACGCTTGTTTATACTGTGGTTTTTACCTCAGGTGCATTGGTATGTTGGGATGTTCCAACAGGTGTATTGATATATTGTGAAGTCATCCAACAGGTGAATCGATAAATTGTGATATCATCCAGCTGGTGTATTGATACATTGTGATATCATCCAACAGGTGTATTATTGATACATTGTGATATTATCCAACAGGTGTATTGGTATGTGGGGATGTTACCCATCAGGTGTATTGATACATTGTGATATCATCCAACAGGTGTATTGATACATTGTGATATCATCCAACAGGTGTATTGGTTTGCTGGGATGTTCTTGATCAGGTGTATTAATATATTATGATATCATCCAACAGGTGTATTGATATATTGTGATATCATCCAACAGGTGTATTGGTTTGCTGGGATGTTCTTGATCAGGTGTATTAATATATTATGATATCATCCAACAGGTGTATTGATATATTGTGATATTTTTCAGCTGATATATATCGAGACAGAGATCTCAAACTTCTATTAGTTGCCTTCATTTTTCAGGTGTGTGCTAATGTTGTTCGCTGCTATGCGGTGGCTTCCCAATTTCCTGCCTGTAGAGAAAAAATCCAAGAGTGTCCTGCCATTATTAAAGACTTGTGCCGAATACTCTATTATAAAGTGAGTATCTTGTTAAAATGCTAGCTAGCTGGTGTTTTTATGATGTGCCAAGAATGCAAGAGGGGCATCTGTTGTCACTCTTTTCTTATCCATCATTCCATTTACGTTTTGTGTTGGGTGAAGAAATGCATAATCCACACAGTGTTTTTTTGGGCGGGGAGGGGGCATTTGTTTTGTGAGCACAGTTTTAGTTTCCTATATGCCTGCCATTGTCTGTAACTTCATGCATGATTAGTCATCAAAAATTCAATGTGTAATATCTTACTGTGTTCAAATACTTGTGAAGAATACTTAGATGTCTACCTGTTTAAAACATTATCCAGAATTACATTGAGTTGGCTCCAGTAGAAAGAAACCATGTATTATAAATTCCAAGATATCACAGTTCTCCATTTACAGTGTCAAAGATTTGTCGACATAGATTACTTTATTGTAATGGACACTTTGTTATAAGAAGCTATTAATTTCCATCCAATAGCCTTCTTTATATAAAGGAACTATGCTATGTTTTTTTCCATAAAAGTTAGTATTATCTTAAAAAATTAATTTCTAGTGTAGCTTGTGAAGTGTTATGCTTTTTAATGTGTTTGGAAGATAGTCATGCCACCAGAAATCTCAAATCATAGCAAAGTCTGATTACAACTATAGAGATGAGTGTATATAAAAATATTTGTGTCCTTCCATCTGTGTACAATTTTGTTAGTGCAACTAGTTCTGCAGTTTTGGATGGATTTCCATGAAACTTGTAAATATTAAGCTAAACACCTGAGTATCTGCATATTGACTGTGCTCCTGCAATGTTTTTCTTTTTTTAGAGTTATTGTCTTTTTTTGCTAATTGTGATGTATGACATGATTTTGGGATTGTGGCTAGTCTTACAGATGTGAATGGACCACCATAAACCTGACTAACTGTTTTGGTGTAGATGCACAATATGACAAAATCAGTATTTTCCCTTGATATTTTTAAGAGTTATTGCCCTTGTGACTTCCAGCCAGATGCAGTATATGGCATAATGTTGTGAATGTAACTATTCTTGCAGTCTTTAGTGAATTGCAGTGAAACTTGACGCATAATCAGAAGATATACATATTGACTAGTGATGTTACTTCCTAACAGTTTCAGAAGAGACAAGAGCTTTTTATAACTCCTCTCTGTAATAGTGGTAGGGGTTGGGTTGGGATGCAGGAGAAATGGGGATGAGCAAATTGTTGAGATATTAAATAATGAAAGAAAACTTGTCCTTAAAATAAGGTAGTTTAATTAGGATTAGGTGTCAAGTTGCTTGATATTTGTATGAAATTTGAAGTTTTAGTTGAATAGGTATACCATAATTCTTGAGAGATCAAGTCCATACTAATGCAAAGTTTGGATTAACTTAGATCTATGAAGGATTTTATCTTAGAGTAAGACCCCTCTCCTTCTTAGTATTTACGAGACAGTCCCATGGGCTTATCATGGAAAAAGTATTTTGTGCTGATTCTTTGTAGCAAGAGAAAGTATAATATTTGTCAGCAATTTTATTAACATTTCTCAACTGTCTTATAAAGCATAATTTAAATGAACTCTTCTCTGTATATTGTTGCTAATTATATAGCTCTTCTCTGTATATCAGTACTAATTACATAACTCTTCTCTGTATATTGTTGCTAATTATATAGCTCTTCTCTGTATATCAGTACTAATTACATAACTCTTCTCTGTATATTGTTGCTAATTATATAGCTCTTCTCTGTATATCAGTACTAATTACATAACTCTTCTCTGTATATCATTACTAATTACATAACTCTTCTCTGTATATCAGTACTAATTACAGAACTCTATCAGTACTAATTACATAACTCTTCTCTGTATATCAGTACTAATTACATAACTCTTCTCTGTATATCAGTACTAATTACATAACTCTTCTCTATATATCAGTACTAATTACATAAGTCTTCTCTATATACCATTGCTTATTACATAACTCTTCTCTGTATATAAGTACTAATTACAGAACTCTTCTCTGTATATCTGTACTAATTTCATAACTCTTCTCTGTTTGTTGGTATTAATTACATAACTCATTGTGTATTGGTATTAATTACATAACTCATTGTGTATTGGCATTAATTACATAACTCATTGTGTATTGGTATTAATTACATAACTCATTGTGTATTGGTATTAATTACATAACTCATTGTGTATTGGTATTAATTACATAACTCATTGTGAATTGGTATTAATTACAAAATTCTTCTATGGATATCAGTATTAAATACATAACTCTTCTCTGTATATCAGTACTAATTACATAGCTACTCAGGAAACTTACATTTTATTTTGACTGACTACTTTGATTACCATAATTATTATGTTCATTATTGTCTCTGTACTTACTATCATCGTCACAACAACTTCACCACAACAACAACCTCCACCATTTTTTTCATCACCCTCAATACTATAACTATCATGCAGGATAATTATTATCTGTATGGCTGTTATAGATAGATAGATGGCTGTTATCATCATCATTATCTCTACAACTACACCGCAACAGTTATCGCTATCAGTACCATCATCTTATTTTCTTTATCATCACTAGCATTACCAATATCATTATCATCTTCAACCGATCCTTTCAGAACTTACCCAGGCTGTGTTCAGTTGTAGCGGAATGTATCAGTGCATTTGGTGTGGACTTTTGGCTACAAACCAATCTCTTCCAGTCAGGAGTGCTGTGGCACCTATTGCTCTATCTCTTCAATTATGACTACACCCTGGAAGAAGGAGGAGTGGAGAAGAGTGGTGATTCCAATCAACAGGCAAGTATAAATTATTTTATTTTATTTGTATACAGTCAAACCTATCCTGTTGGTCACCATTATTCAGTGGTCATCTATTCATAATGGCCACTCTGATTTCTCACAGGCTATTTCCTATATGAATGTCCTTATGTTATTGTTACTTACCATTCGCAGTAAGTGTCCAGTGGTTTCGTAACCAAACAGTGGTTTATTGCCGCTGTAAGCTATTTCTGGTGTATATTTCCAGTTACTGATCAATCTGTACTAAATTTTTGCTTTGTGAGGAAGGCATTTTTAAATCAAGGAATATCATGCGAATCAATGTGCAAACATTTCTTTTCTCACATGTTGTGTAATTCAAAGGTGTTGTGAGATTTGAAAGCAAGACAGATTTTATCATTAGGATAAAAAGTCAAAGTAATTCATTTTCTAGATAGTGGGAATATTATTTGTGTTATCGCAGCAGAAGAGAAAATCTCCTTTGGGCAAGTGCTACAGCTCAAGGTTAGTGCATTTATCTGTTTGAATTAAGATATCGATAATGAAAAGTTTGTTTTTGAGAAGAGAAAAGTTACATACCTTTAAATTAGGGCCAGGGGTCACTCAGTATTCAAAACTTGCTGACCATGTTCTTTTTAGCTGAGCAAGTTGAGAAACTTGTTAATTCAGAATTTTTTGAAAACATTAACTGCTGTAGCCTAAGCTGTACATGTTGTCCAGCCAGGCTGTTTTGTTACTGTTATATGTAAGCTGTCAGTCAGGGGTGATATCGTTTTGTTGTGTTGTACAGAACAAAGATCAGTGATTATATTAGGTCAGGTGATGATATAATTTATTGGCTGATTTAACACATTAACCCCTAGCAACGTGTTTACGGGGCATGAGGTAGTAGCCTACTTTCAAGGTCTGTAGCGTCAAGGTCATGCATGATACACTAAAGTGGGTGGTATTTTAGAAAGGTAGACAGATTTAGCTCTACAATGATACCAAATAATCTGGACATTTTAGTTGCACTACAAGATACAGAGAAAAACCTAAGTATTTGGACCCCTTTTCTTTTCCACCCAAAATTCGCCCATGATCGGAATCTGATTTTGTGTCCAGATTTTAGACTTTATGGCCTCAGATCTATGGCAGACTGGTCTGAAGCGCACACAGACAGGTGAACCTGTGCAAAAAGTAGGATAAGATGGACATTTTGAAAAAAAAGAGTCCTCTCGATACGAAAATGATGGGTCCGTTAAGCAAAAACAAAAAAAAGGGACTCCATCTTTTCACTATCTGCTCATGCGCCAGCAAACTAACCAATGAAAAACATTTTCGTTAGCACAACTAGCCATTTATCTAATGGAATATTGCTTGGAAGTCGATGTATTAGAATGTATTCAGAAATAGTCCCTAAAATGTGTTTCCTACTCGCATTTCATGCGAAAACAGCAAAAACCTCCATGTGTTAATTGAGCAGGATACAGTAATTTTTTATGGAATATTAATCTTGGAGATAATAACATGTACATAAATTTTATAATTGAAATCTTGCACAGAAAACAACCTTGATTAATCATTTCATTAATGGTGTTGATGTTGGTGAGTACAATCTGACTGGCTTGACTGTACATCTTTAAATTTATACAGTTGATCACTTCACTTTGATGTACCACAAACACATTATTTACTTTAAGATAAAGCATATGAGAAACACTTGAATTTAATGGGGAACCTTTTACCATTACTACAACAGTGGTCATTTCTTTAATGCCTTCTACCCAGCTGTCATCTGATTTGTATGGCTAGAATCTCTTGGCACTGACAAGTTTGTGTTCGGTCTTTAAATATGGCCTAGCATTTTAGTGCACAAAAGTGTCAGATTCGAACCTCTTGAGTGGACACACAATGGGACTTAACAAACAGAAATCTCACAAATATTTGTTGATTTAGAAATTCAACACATTAGCATTTATTCCATTAATCCATTAATTAATTTTCTGCAAAGAAGTAACTGATTTGATATCTTTGCTACATTGTATTCATTAGCAATCAGATTTTGTCACTTTGATAATTACTTTTCTGTTAGTTCCATTATCTATGAGATTTTGTCATGTTGATAATTACTGGCTATTTGTTCCATTAGCTATCAGATTTTGTCACTTTGGTAATTACATATTATCTATCAGATTTTGTCATTTTGGTAATTAATGGCTATTAGTTCCATTAGCTATCAGATTTTGTCATTTTGGTAATTACTGGCTATTTGTTCCATTAGCTCTCAGATTTTGTCATTTTGGTAATTACTGGCTATTTGTTCCATTAGCTATCAGATTTTGTCATTTTGGTAATTACTGGCTATTTGTTCCATTAGCTCTCAGATTTTGTCATTTTGGTAATTACTGGCTATTTGTTCCATTAGCTATCAGATTTTGTCACTTTGGTAATTACTCATTATCTATCAGATTTTGTCATGTTGGTAATTACTGGCTATTTGTTCCATTAGCTATCAGATTTTGTCATTTTGGTAATTACTGGCTATTTGTTCCATTAGCTATCAGATTTTGTCACTTTGGTAATTACTGGCTATTTGTTCCATTAGCTCTCAGATTTTGTCATTTTGGTAATTACTGGCTATTTGTTCCATTAGCTATCAGATTTTGTCATTTTGGTAATTACTGGCTATTTGTTCCATTAGCTATCAGATTTTGTCACTTTGGTAATTACTGGCTATTTGTTCCATTAGCTATCAGATTTTGTCACTTTGATAATAACTGACATTTAGTTCCATTGTTAATTTTCAAGATGACAAAATCTAACATCTTAGATGCTGTTGGTATGATGTCTACTTCCTGTAAAGTTAAAATGGTGCCTGATGTAGGTTATAAAATGTATTTTAAATGGGTTCTAAAAAAGTACCCATTACGCTTGCTGAAAAAAAGCTAATTATCCTGAGGAAACTTGGATCACACTAATGAAATGTGTGAATGTATTTTCAAGATGTTGACATACCTGCCATAACACAATCAAAAGCCAATCACCATTGTCCTGGGTCAAAATGAGATGTTTTCAATCGAATTGGAACATAGCGTGTCATGCTAAAAATAAAATTGTGTACTCCCCTGACACTTGTGTTTGGAGAAAACACAATTTTTAGTAATCATTAAAATAGAAAGACAAAATATGCTACTTACTGTATATGCCTGTTACATGTAGCACAGTTGTGATTGAATCTGATGTAAAACTATTCCTTTAGCAGTTAAAATAGAGGAAATTAAAGGCAAAGAGGTCAGGTATATACCACTATTTTACATATTACTTAAATGGCTGATAGTAGCTAGTGACATATGTTTGAAGGCTAAAGTGGGTGAGCCCATTATGCTCATAGGTCAGATCTGGCAATGGAACAAGCGATTATAAGTAAAAGAGATGCTAGATGTGTGTACAAGAACAAAGTTTTTTTTTTACATATCATTGTCTAGATTGAGAATGTTTAAGCAATGCTTATAATATTTTGTGAACAATGTCAATGTTTTGTTTTTTTTAAATCAGATTTACTACTTATATAAAATGCAAAGCATTGCCATTTCAGTTGTTGGAATAGTGCTCAAGTGTGATAATTTTTTAAGCTGATTTAGGAAACAGTTAGCTATCAGCAAATCCACACACACACATACACACACACACACACACAAATATGGAACTCTTGATTGACAGAGATTTACTTTGTAAAGCCTGCCAGTGAAAAAAAGAAAAAGATGGGGGTGGACTATTAATTCTTTGCACATACTGCAAACAACAAATTGACATCCTTCAACTCATTTCTGATCAGGATTCACTCTATGAATCCAGCGGAGAAATTTTAACACCAGGAGTATGCAGTGCCTAGTGAGTATAGTGATGATCACTAAGGACACTTTCATTACCTTCAACCCTTTGAACCCTGTTTAATTTATATTTGAACTGTAGGTATTGCAATGCTGTGTTACAATATTAAGATGTTGACATTTTTGGGCATGTGGAAATTGGAGTCCTGGTTGTGGATTTCAATCAGGGTTTGTGAGTTCACCAGCCCTGGGACCATGTCTAAAGCACTGATAATGCCAGTGAAGTAATAAAATAGATGATCACATAAAATGTGACCCCATGATTTGATTTTAATTGCAATTAAATGCTTCTCAAATGTGACAAATAATGAAAATTAGAATTAAAGAGAATGGCTTTTTAATCATTCATGGAATTATTACTCTTAAGTGTATATATATATTTTTTTTTTAACGGTTTAACGCCATTTTTCAGCACAATATAGGCTATACATGGCGGCCAGTATTCCTGGTGGAGGAAGAAACCGGACAAACCCCAGAAAGAACTACCGACCCACGAAAAGCTACTGGCAAGCTTTTTCACATAACTACATTTGCCGAATCTTAGACTCGAACACACGCAGACAGAGGTGAGATGGCAGTGGTCCATAACGGACAGCGCTTTAGAACACTCGACCATTCGGGGCCCCTAGTGTATGTTATAATAGGCAAAAAGTAAAAATTTATATTTTTATCAGTTAAGGAAATGTGTGCTTTGGATAGCTCATTAATGTATATTTAACATCTGCAACAACCTAACAATGGAAAATTATATGGAATAAATATACTTTTATTTCAAATTTCATTTTATTTTCAGGAAGTTGCAAACCGTCTTGCTAGACTTAGTATTTATGCCTGTGCCAGACTTGGTGGTTATTTTGCAGAGGAAACTGGAGCTGCTACTCCTGATAACCCACCTATCAAGAAAGCCCTGAGTGTGATGTTAACGCCATACCTTAGCCGAAAGTTGTCAAATGTATCACCCAATGAGGTAGGGGCCTCAGACACTTCACAAGATATAGGGGTCGCTGATCCCAAAAAAGAGGTAGGGAGTTGGATGGGTTTATCTCCGCATGCAGTGTTTGGACCTTTTCATTGCTGTAACAAGCTAGGCTGAAATATAGTTTTGATAGTAAAAATAGATTGAGGTTAAGGTTCCTGGATACATTTCAACATTAATGTCACATTCAAAACTTTCTGAAGCGTGAGTAAGTAGTACTTTTTGTGCTGTGATTCAAGAGGCTATTGTCATTATAGAAATTAGGTGTGGAAGCTACTGTAATTTTTGTTAGATACAGTCCAGCAGAAATAGTAACCTTTTTGGGTCTTAAACAGTTTTGAAAATGTAAAGACACCCCTATCTTTGGAATTGTACAGATACACCTATCTTTGGAATTGTACAGATACACCTATCTTTGGAATTGTACAGATACACCTATCTCTGGAATTGTACAGATACCCCTATCTTTGGAATTGTACAGATACACCTATCTTTGGAATTGTACAGATACCCCTATCTTTGGAATTGTACAGATACACCTATCTTTGGAATTGTACAGATACACCTATCTTTGGAATTGTACAGATACACCTATCTTTGGAATTGTACAGATACACCTATCTTTGGAATTGTACAGATACCCCTATCTTTGGAATTGTACAGATACACCTATCTTTGGAATTGTACAGATACACCTATCTTTGGAATTGTACAGATACACCTATCTTTGGAATTGTACAGATACACCTATCTTTGGAATTGTACAGATACACCTATCTTTGGAATTGTACAGATACACCTGTCTTTGGAATTGTAAAGACACTCCTGTCTTTGGAATTGTAATGACACTCCTGTCTTTGGAATTGTAATGACACTCCTGTCTTTGGAATTGTAATGACACTCCTGTCTTTGGAATCGTAATGACACTCCTGTCTTTGGAATCGTAATGACATTCCTGTCTTTGGAATTGTAATGACACTCCTGTCTTTGGAATTGTAATGACACTCCTGTCTTTGGAATTGTAATGACACTCCTGTCTTTGGAATTGTAATGACACTCCTGTCTTTGGAATTGTAATGACACTCCTGTCTTTGGAATTGTAAAGACACTCCTGTCTTTGGAATTGTAATGACACTCCTGTCTTTGGAATTTTAATGACACTCCTGTCTTTGGAATTGTAATGACACTCCTGTCTTTGGAATTTTAATGACACTCCTGTCTTTGGAATTGTAATGACACTCCTGTCTTTGGAATTGTAATGACACTCCTGTCTTTGGAATTGTAATGACACTCCTGTCTTTGGAATTGTAATGACACTCCTGTCTTTGGAATTTTAATGACACTCCTGTCTTTGGAATTGTAATGACACTTCTGTCTTTGGAATTGTAATGACACTCCTGTCTTTGGAAGTGTAATGACACTCCTGTCTTTGGAATTGTAATGACACTCCTGTCTTTGGAATTTTAATGACACTCCTGTCTTTGGAATTGTAATGACACTCCTGTCTTTGGAATTGTAATGACATTCCTGTCTTTTGAATTGTAGTTACACTCCTATCTTTGAAATTGTAATTACACTCCTGTTTTTAGAATTGTAATGACATTTCTATCTTTGAAATTGTAATTACATTCCTGTCTTTGGAATTTTAATGACTTTGTAAAGACACACCTATCAGAGTGTCTGGATGTCATAATGACAAATCCCATTTTATAAGATGATTGGTCACATGATCAGATATATTACATTGGGTTCTTACTTACACTTTATGATTTCCCAGAATGATAACTTGTATATATTACATGTTTTGTCACACATTACTATATTGCTGTTGTAATACTATCCCCAAAAGTTTAAAAGATTATGAGAAATATATTCAGACCACTTACTCGGCAGTTACTGTTTATGTTTGCTGTGTATTTTGTAAAATAATACAGATGATATAAGTCATAACATAATTCAATTTCTCAATTCTGTGTGAAGGTACTTTAAAAACAATGAAGAAAGAAAAGTATACAAGATTTGAATTTGGTTTATCGGCATGCAAGGTAACCATACTTGCTAATGAAGCATGCAATTAATCAAAAATAGCTTTAATTTCTTGGTTATAATGTTATCAATGCTTCATGGATAAATATATCTGGTATTTCACTTCAGTGAATAATCAAAATTATTTCTCGTAATTCACAGCCTAGCTTAAAATATATATTAAAGGAAATATTTGACAGTCATATTAATGAAGTTTATTTATTCTGACCTTTATCTCATTGTTCATGATCAAATTTGTTGTTTAAAAAATTTACTTTAGTTCCGGGGTCTCAAACTCCAACCACACTGAGGGTCACATGAAGGCATTTTTGCACCATATTTGTTATTTCTCATAACACCTTGTGATGCCAATCATTTTGCAGGTCTCATGATATTGCGTGATTGCGTGTTTGAGACCCCTGCTTTAGTTGATGGTAGAGAAACCAATACTGGAATTTTTGCCTGACATTTATTTTCATCAGAAATTCTCTGGTCCTAAGCATGATATGTACTAATAAAATAAACCATACAAACGTTTGAAAACGTTAGGCTTGGCAAGTATACACTGTTTCCAGTAATCTATAAGAAAAGCCATGATTGTCACATCTGTGTTGGACAAGTCAATAAGCGTGGGGATATTCCAATTGCAATATGTACACTGCGTCATGTGTTTTTCTGTGTTGGATTAGTCAATAAGCATGGGGATATTCCAATTGCAACATGTACACTGTGTCATGTGTTTTTCTGTATTGGATGAGTCAATAAGCATGGGGATATTCCAATTGCAACATGTACACTGTGTCGTGTTTTTCTGTATTGGATGAGTCAATAAGCATGGGGATATTCCAATTGCAACATGTACACTGTGTCATGTGTTTTTCTGTATTGGATGAGTCAATAAGCATGGGGATATTCCAATTGCAACATGTACACTGTGTAGTTTTTTTTTTCCTGTGTTAGATGAGTCAATAAGCATGGGGATATTCCAATTGCAACATGTACACTGTGTCGTGTTTTTCTGTATTGGATGAGTCAATAAGCATGGGGATATTCCAATTGCAACATGTACACTGTGTCATGGTTTTTTCTGTGTTGGATTAGTCAATAAGCATGGGGATATTCCAATTGCAACATGTACACTGTGTCATGTGTTTTTCTGTATTGGATGAGTCAATAAGCATGGGGATATTCCAATTGCAACATGTACACTGTGTCATGCTTTTTTTATCTTGCCACTTTAGGGCATCCCCTGAAGTCAGATATTTATTTACAAACTGGCTGCCATTCTTGTGCCAAAATCCATCAAAAATCTTTATATACCCCAATTATCGCAAAATGAAATTATTCTAATTATTGACACCATCATTTATTGCATTATAAATTGGAAAATACTACAACTGTTTATATAATTCATTTCTAAATTTGAATTTGGTTTTCGATAAAATAAAATTAAAAATAATCTATAAGCTCATGTTTAGTGTATTCCAGATCATGAAAGTAAAGTGTTTAGAGCAAAATACAAAATAAAAATTGATTGATGTTTATCATTTCTTGTAAAACATTCCACTGGCTTCTTATATGGACATGAGAAGATTTTATTTTGGGAACCTAACTTCAATCTATATTAACCATCATGCGTAGTTTTTGTTATTTTATTTGTGCCACCAAAATACATTAACCGTTACATCCTTTTAAAAAAGGTAAGTAAAGTTTCACTCATGTATTTAGATCATTTAATATATTTTCAGTTTTCTTTTCATTAGATTTAACTACTTGACGTAGTCTACTTGAATTAACCATAATAACTGGACATCACAATTTTTGGGGCACCATAGTTTCCAAACATCAAACAAGTTTTTTTTAAAGCCAACAAAAAATATAAAGATAAGTTTGGAAACAAAACTATGAAATGTTTTGACTGCTTAAAAACTGGTGAATGAATTGTCCACTCAATCTTGCATTGAAACCTCTTTGATTACTTTAATTATCACAGGGAGACATTGATGTTGTCATGGTGTCATGGTGTTCTCATCAGCAAGCAGCAATACAAAGATGTCATGCTTCATAACTTGTGAGCAAGAAGTTCACTAAACAAAGCCAGCCACAAGTTTGATAATGGTCAGGATAAAAAGGAAAACAACCGATCATCTTGAGACAGTTGGCACAAATAATTAATAAATTGCTTTGATATCTGTAAACTCAATGGTCATCAGTGTTACAGTGAGGCAGAACGTAGTTGCTGGCCTCTTTTATATTTATCACTGGAAAGTATAGAGATAGACAAAACATTCATAAAGTGTTTTAATATGTATGTAGATTATTATCTTCATTTTCCCTTTTCCAGTAAACTAAACTGGGATTATATTTATTTCTGATAGAGCAGTCAATGTCTCAAACATAATGTTGTACATGCCCCCTTGGTTAATTCATATAAGATGTAGTCAGTTCAGTTTATTTAACCTATAATCAGAGTACAGATCATGGTATTCTGCAATTAAATTCCAGTACCAGTCTGAGTGGCATGGCTTCAGTACCTATAATCAGAGTACAGATCATGGTATTCTGCAATTAAATTCCAGTACCAGTCTGAGTGGCATGGCTTCAGTACCTATAATCAGAGTACAGATCATGGTATTCTGCAGTTAAATTCCAGTACCAGTCTAAGTGGCTTGGCTTCAGTACCTATATTAGATATAGAAGGATATACAATTAGATGTATATCCTTTTGGAGATACATTTTGTTATTATGAAACAATTTTGATTTTAGAACTTAGTCATTGGTAGATAATATTCTAGCAAGACTTATCACCAACAGCATAATGAACAGATTCATAATTTGCCATGATTCTTTATTTGTCAAGAAAATAGCAACAGTTTTGTGCAGGTGTTGTTTATCAGTTTATCAGGTGTTGTTTATATAATGCAGCTTTGATTACCTACCTCGACCACTTGCATCCTGTATTGTGCTTGCCAAACCCATTGATACACATTGATATAATATAGCTTTAAATCATCCAGACAAGATATTCTGGAGGGGAAAAAAGACTGTCCAGATATTTTGGTCAATGGTGATATTTATACTTTATTCCATACATTTATCACTTCATGCTTATGTTTATTGGGAAGAATTTATCTTCCTTTAGTTTGTGAAATTATTTATATATTCAATGTTACCTTTAGATTTAATATTTATATTTAGTCTTGAAGCTAATACTATTTATTTAGAATAAAAAAAATCTTCCTGTGTTCTTTTGTGTATCTCAATATATTTTCATTTTTAGATCTTTCCCTTAAATGGACACCATATAGTCACTAACATAATGACACTTAATCCTACATGTTATTTGAACTCTTTTTTTTTTTTAAATAAAAAAGATACAATTTTAAACTTTCAAACTAACCAAAAAGTATATATGATTTAATTTCACAGATATTTGATTCAGTAGATCTTTGATATGTAATGAGTGAATGGAATTTTGTATACTTGATCTTTAATATTTAATCACAAATTTCAAAATTTTAATACTTCTTTTTTTTTACAGCTGACTTATTCACAGATATATAGTACATTTGCAAATAATAGAGCATCTAAAAATATGGAAACTAACACATTTGTTTACAATGGAATGATTTTAAGATCTGACCTGTTGCAAAAGGATGACATATTACAGTTGTCCTTCCCATCTCCAGATTACAAGATATTTTTTGTAAATATTTAATTGAAATGCCCATCCATGCAATTTTCCTTATATCAGCAGAGGAAGGATATAGTGTAACCTTGTCTGTCCATCTGTCTGGCATAAATCAAATATCCACAAATGTTGTTTCTCTCGCTCAGTAACTGTTAAATGACTTTGTAGATTGAAACAATATTTGCTTTATTACTAGGTATGTTGTTACCAATTTTCACCATTTGTAACAAAATGTTAAAGTGTAAAGCCCTTTGATTTTAAACTCTGCAGTTTATTGTGTTATGTTTGGTAGATGCATCTGTCATATTTCCAGGTTAAGTTGGATGCAACAAGATCATCTGGTGAGTTAAAACAATTTTGTATAGGGGTGGTGTCTGGGCATTGAGAATTTCTTCAGCTAGTTAGAGTGCAATGAAATCAGTATACTCAAATTTAGTGCATCCATGACTACAATGGCCAGCCTAATTGGTGGAGAATTACCAAATTCAAATCTCCACCATTCGGCCCTTTAGGTACCACCTACTCCAGGTCATTTAGTAGTTTCATTGCAACAGATATAGGTAACAAATGACGTGGGTTCATTTTCATTGGGTTGATTCCAAACCCTATGACTGTGGGTCTATATTTTTTATTCTACTCCATACGCCAAAATATGCCAACAGATCAGGGTTTGTATTGTTAATTTTACTCCATATTTCAAAACATGCCAACAGATCAGGGTTTGTATTTTTTTTTAATACTCCATACTCTAAAACATACCAACAGATCAGTGTATGTAATTTTCATTCTACTCCTTACTCCAAAACATGGCAACAAATCAGGGCCTATATTTTATATTCTACTCCATTCTCCAGAATAGACAAACAGATCAGGGTCTGTATTTTTTTAATAATTATACTTCATACTCCAAAATATGCAAACAGATCTGGGTCTGTATTGTTTATTATACTCCATACTCCAAAATATGCGAACAGATCTGGGTCTGTATTGTTTATTATACTCCATACTCCAAAGAAACTGCATAGATTCAGATCTCTTGGCACATTATGCAATGGCAGTTGGACATGTAAGTACAGTCTATAAAATAAATACCTAATTTTTTAGAAATTACACTAATAGTGTTATTTTTATAATCTGTTTTTATCAGGACACTTTTAACAATCACATTTGTCAGATAATGATTTATTCAATATTTCAAACCTTTTCCCATCAGCTGCTGAAACTATTGAACAGCAATTCAGAGACTCCTTATTTGATCTGGGATAATGCCACACGAGCCCAGTTGTGTGAATACCTAACAGATCAACAACAAAAGATGATGAAAACTGTAAGTAACAGTACATCTTCAAATCTAATGTTCTCCTAGAGGGGGGGGGGGGGAGAGAGAGAGAGAGAGAGAGAGAGAGAGAACTGATCTGTATAAAATTGATATACATGTCCCTAGTGTACTAACTGATCTGTGTAAAATTGATATACATATCCATAGTGTACTAACTGATCTGTGTAAAATTGATATACATATCTATAGGATACTAACTGATCGGTGTAAAATTTATGTACATGTCAATAGGGTACTAAGTGATTGGTGTAAAATTGATGTACATGTCCATAGTGTACTAACTGATCTTTGTAAAACTGATGTACATGGCCATAGGATACTAGCAGATTTGTTGTTGTTGTTGTTGTTGTTGTTGTAGGGTTTAACACCATTTTAGCACACGATAGGTTATACATGGTGGCCAGTATTAATGGTGGAGGAAGAACCTGGGAAAACCCCTGAAAGAACCACCGCCCCATGAGAAGCTACTTGCAAGCTTTCTCACATACCCACATTGGCCGAATCTGAAACTAGAACCCACAGTGACAGAGGTGAGATGGTAGTGATCTGTAATGGAGAATGTTTTAGACCACTTTTCCGCTCATGGTCCCCAGCAGATTTGTATAAAAATGATGTACATGGTCATAGGTTACTAGCAGATTTGTATAAAATTGATGTACTGGCCATAAGGTACTAGCAGATTTGTATAAAATTGATGTACATAGCCATAGGGTACTAGCAGATTTGTATAAAATTGATGTACTGGCCATAAGGTACTAGCAGATTTGTATAAAATTGATGTACTGGCCATAAGGTACTAGCAGATTTGTGTAAAATTGATGTACATGTTCATATTGTACTAGTCGATTTGTATAAAATTGATGTACATGTTCATATTGTACTAGTCGATTTGTATAAAATTGATGTACATAGCCATAGGGTACTAGCAGATTTGTATAAAATTGATGTACTGGCTATAGGGTAGTAGCAGATTTGTATAAAATTGATGTACATGGCCATAGGGTACTATCTGATTTGTGTAAAATTTATGTACATAGCCATAGGGTATTTTACCTCAATTTGCTCACCCCAGATTGTAAGCATGCACTGTGTTTGGATGATTGGGGGCAGGGTGTGAAGGATTGATGGGTGTCAGATACATGTTTGAGGTATAAAGAGTTTTAGGTATGTTTTATAAGCAATGAGACAGTGAGAGTACATGCGCTACACTTGGTTTTGACAATTAATGAGTTAATTTTGTGTATAGCTCAATGTTTCAACCTGTCCTTTTAACTTGCTTGTTTATGTATGTTTGACAAACATGCTGGAAATGAACCTGGTGCATTTACTTATGTCTTTAGTATGATATGTGTGAGACCTTCTATCATCGACTCATTTTTCTTGACAGTGGTGACATGCTGCAAAATATTTTTCATTATATATTATTAGGAGACAAACAATAGTATTATGTAGTTATGACAATTCAATATGTTTAGTTTTCAGTATAGAAATGACTTCTGCATTCATAACTCTTTGTTTTTAATTAGGGAAATGCAGTTATTAATCTGTTCATATTTCTGTGGGAAAATGATTATTCTCCAGTTATAACTTTTCATTTTTCATTAGGGAAATGACTGTTCTGCAGTTACAACTATTCATACTTCAATGGGGAAATGTCTATTCTGCAGTTATAACTATTCATTTTTCAGTAGGAATATGTCTGTTTTGCAGTTATAACTATTCCTTTTATTTTTCTAGGGAGAATGTGACAAAGAATATGGAGCAGAATTCGTTTTTGAAATTCATGCCAAGGAGTTGGTTGTGGGAGAAATTTTTGTTCGCATATACAACGAACAACCAACATACTCACTTGAGGTAAATGATTTTATTTTCATTAAAAGGTCATTGAGTGCTTTGTGTATAGGGTGCTAGTTATGTCATGTATAATTATATACTTGGTCATAGGGTACTAGCCAAGTAGTGTATAGTTTGAGGTACTTGAACACAGTGTAACAGCTACGTAATGTACAACTGGCCATATTGAAATATCCAAGTACTGTACAATTTGGCTAATTGGGGTACTTGCTAATAGTGTAAAATTGAGGTACTTGGTCATATGGTACTAGATCAGCAGTGTGAAGTGTTGATGCTTAAATAAAACAGTTACAGTTCATATTATTTCTTTGATTTTTCTCAGGGATCTGCATGGCTCAGTGGTTAGCATGTCATAATTAGAACCAACAGGATGCAGTTGCCAATCCTACCATCGATTGAGCCCAGTTTGATTTTGTGTTGTATTCTTAGGCAAAGAACTATTTACTTTTTCACTAAATAACTTGTGTTGCTATACCATAAAACAAAAATATTGACCCTTCTCAATAATTTTTGCTTTGTGTTTTAAAAGCTTAGTAACAAGATGTTTTGTTATTATCCATCTGGGTTTGTGCAGTTTGGAGTTCTTATAAAAAGTATACTTTTTTAATGGTAACAGTTTTTTTTATTGTTTCTTTTCAGAATCCAAAGGGCTTTACGATAGATCTTTTGGATTTCCTAGGCTCGCAAGCTCAGGTAAAAGCATTGTTCTATAAACCAGAAGGATTTCTATAGAGACAATCCTGCAGCCATGTTTTCTTCTTTTTGCCAAGAATACATATGTACTGTACAATCATTACCCCATTGTCAGTAGGGCCTAACCGAGTAGGTAATTTTCGCTGAGTACCGAATCCGAGTATTTGGATATACTATTTGCCGGATCCGGGCACGAACCGAGTTACCTGTGACTCCGAAGAGTACCGTTTGTTTCATTATCGTATGCGAAGCTTAAACTTTTCATGTACCGTATACCGTATATATCGCCTATAAGATGAAAATTTTTATTATTAACTAAAATTCTTTTGTATTAAAAAACTTTTTTTTAAAGTTCGATATTTATTGAATTTTTTTTTTACTTGTAACCATTTGTGCGCGTATTATTTGCCAAGCCAAATACTTCCGAATAGTACAGAAAAACTGGATATTCGGCCGAAGCGAATGTCCAAGGCGATTTCCTGTTAGGCCCTAATTGTCAGTGTTGATTTTCCTACCAGTTCCATGATTTTTATTCTTGATTATAGCCTTAGTTAATTCGTGTGCTAATTATTTTTAGAGTTCATGAGGCTAATCTGCCTTTGAAATTTAAGAGCTGCACATTTGTTTGTGTTTGAAATACATCAGGATTAAACGTGCTACCAGATTCACTAAATTTAATGATTATAAAATGACTGTGAACCTGAAATTTAATTGCAGCAAATTAATCATGGTTTACAGTATTTATTATGGCAATGCATTGTTTATGAATAAGCTCAAAAATTAAACCTTGTCTCACTTATCATTTATTCAGCCCTCTGTTTAAAGGATTTTAATTTTTTTTTACCTCAATTTTTTCTTGTATTTGCATTTTACATAATTTTAACATTTTAACCTTTTATCTGCTATAGTAATTCATGTTTATACATGTAAACCCATTTTAAATAATACACAATACATATAAAATAATGTTTGGCATAATGGGGGCAAGTCCTGTCACAGCACACTGTACCAACACAGCTCTGAATTTTATTGTGATTTTGCATAAGAATGCCTCAGGAAGAGAGACTCTTAGGAGTTTGTAGGGTTGTGAAGTGTGTCCGACACCTGTATGTGGAGCCGCAAGGGGCTGATACAATGTATATAGGAACCCTTATAAACGAAAATTAACACCAACAAACATCAATTGATACCCCATACATGCACTGTAGGAAGCGGATGTGAAGTATATGAGCATAATAGTTGAGTATATTTAAGAACTGAGACAAATTCGGTTTCCAAAGTTGAGAATGCATGAAACTTTTCAATGGCCCAAACAAAGTGAAGAGAGCATTGTGACTATAAAACAGCTTGACTGTAATGAAGGCCCCCAATTTAAAGTAAATGTAGGGATATATACAGATAATAACAAATGAAAATGCATGAAATAGGTTTGGAACTGCATGGTAAGCTTTATGTGCATAAACATAGAAATTATAAATGTTAGAATTATGTATAAGATAACCATATAGGAATTTGCATTTGCATTAATGGATAATACAGTAAAGAAAAGAATATTACATTGATTGACAAAAGCGAGAACCAACTAGTCAACTAGTGAAACACGCGCTGTGATATCGATCTATGTGCAAAGCTAATTCTGTCTGGGTGCGTCTGAATATATCTACAATATGTATTAGAGAACCAGCGACTTAAGATTTGGATAAAATGGTCTGGAATTTCAGCCATAGCTGCACTGGTAGCTGCCCCCATGTGGAAGAAGTGTGCATTATAAATATGTGAATTATAATCTAACCTAGATAAAACGGCCTTAATGGTAGTGATAAAGAAAGTTCTACTTAAAGTGTGACCACTATCCATAAGAAACAGAGGATCACAAGGTTGAGCTCCAGTTAATATCTGAATAGAATGGAATTTCTTCATCACACAGTATGGACATATAAGGACATCACAGTTCATAGAATAAATGCTGATATCCACACCTTGACAGAAAACATCAGTCTTAGATACCCGGAGTTGTAGAATGAATAGGCACTAATCTATATGGGATGTTATGTCCGACGTACACAGATTGTTGCAGAAAATTGGGCTACATGAATAGTGAATTCTCCATGCTGCAAAAAACATAAAAGCAAGTGCACAAGCAGTTTGTAGTAAGAGTTTAGTGTACTCACTCAGTCCATGCATTGTCATGTTACACAATATATCATATGTAATAGGAAGTCCTTTCTGTCTGTAGTCGCATTGCGCATTTCTGACACATTTCAAAATATTCTGTAGTCTAAGTAAAGAGCTAATATTAGTTAACGGTATGTGGCCACCAAGATGCAAGTATGAATGCTGAATACTAGCTAGATAAAGTTTTATAGTTTGATTTGTCAGGTGCATCATCTGTGCAAAATGCACAACAAAGTAACTCGAGGTGTCCTCATTCACAACTGGGAACAAACTAGATTCTGGAATCCACAATCCTACCATTAGCAAGAAAGACATGTAGGTTTGGAAGCCTGAGGAATAAGCACATCTGGTGTCTGTCGTCAAAGAAAATTCCCACACCAAGCCACACAGAACACCAGTGGAAGAATGTGTTTTAAGATGGTCACATCTTCAGTGAACTTGTATGATGTGAAGTGCTCTCCATGGAACCCATATGATCTGACATGCCCATATGCTCTGGATGGCTGTATCAATTTGTGCACCGATAAAACCTGAAAGCATAAAAATTGGAAAGCAGAACCAAGCAGTAAAAAGTGCTGTGGTAATGTGTAGAAATATCGATGTTAGCTCTGAATTACAGACTGGAAATTCTAAGGCTCAGGTGGATATATTTTTTAAAAGACATTTGACTGTCACCCACCTATGACATGAACAAGACTGTCTGATAGACCCTGCCTATCACCATCTGTTCTGCCCCATTTATAAAACTTTGAGTCTTGAATAATTGAGGATTAAAACCACACAGCAGTGGCAGTGTGGGTAAAAACTTACAGCACTCTGCACCAGCAGAGCTCTGAATTGTTTCCACAAGAATATCTCAGGAAGAGAGAGACTTGGGGGGAGTTTTTAGGATTGTGAAGTGTTGGACACCTGTATGTGGCGCCACAAGGAGCTGATACGAGGTATATAAACGAACACTAATAACCAAAACTCAAGTCCGATCCTGATGATTGTTATGACAACAATCATCAACCAATACTTTATACATGCACCAAAGGAAGCAGGTATGAAGTATATATGGACACAATAGTTGGAGTATATTTAAGTACTGACACAAATTTGGGTTCAAAAGCGAGATTGTGAATGCATGAAACTTGGCAATGACCCAAACTAAATGAAGGTGAGCCATGTGACTGTTGAAGAGTGCAACTATAATGAAGGCCTCCTAGAGGGGGGGAG
Organism: Unio delphinus; assembly: GCA_029339505.1. Classification (NCBI taxonomy): domain Eukaryota; kingdom Metazoa; phylum Mollusca; class Bivalvia; order Unionida; family Unionidae; genus Unio; species Unio delphinus. The sequence continues at coordinate 6,493,697 of JAQISU010000196.1, read as the reverse complement.
TAACCATGTATGATATTGAAGGCAATAATATATACCATTCTGCATGGCATTACCTCCCTCCCTCCTCCACACCTCCCATCCAATCGCCTTACCTCAAAAAGCAAACTCCAGTATATTTTCACATTGGGTCTTTTATTTTTGTTCTAAAGCCAATATATAGTTAAGAAATAGTCATTATGCTTTAAATTTGACACAATCTTGCTCTTTGTTTTTCTTAAAAGATATTACAGTCAACTCCACTTAACTGCACATCGGTTAACTGCACACTCCGGATAACTGCACGTAATCACGCTGGTCCCGTTTTTCCCCCAATGCTTAAAAATGTACTGTACCGTACTCCGGTTAACTGCACACTCTGGTTAACTGCACACCCTTGGGCCCGTCACGAGACCGAGTCGACTGTAACTATTGCATATTAACTATGTCAGCATCATCTCTGTAATTATCATTGGCCAGATGACATATTGTATAAAGAAGACAAGATTGCTGCAGTTGGGCACTGATTTGGGAACTGATCCATTTAGCAGCAAGAAGTTTGCTGTTACAATCAAACTTATTCCCCAACATTTTCCTTTAATACAAGGCCATAGTTTACAGTGTATATATGTACAAAGATGATTTCACTTTAATTTTCTGTCTTTTTTAAAATTACTTCAATATTTCTTGAGGATCATGCTTTATCCATAAGATCAAAGGGCCTACTCCCAAATCTAGTTGTGGCAATAAACTTATGACAGGGACTATTTCCTTTTTGAGGTAACATTGTACTGTTTATAAAACCAAAAAACAGTTTAAAAACCCCATTTTCTAGTACATTGTAGAGGTTTCTTTTGACTGTTTGCAGAAGTCCAAAGCAGTTTCAGATTAAAGAGTCAAAACAATTTTGTTATCAGGTCTCTATACAACTTTCTTAGCAGAAATCATTTTTAGGTGAAACATTTATATATTTATATTACTTTTCTGGTGGCAGCAGAGGTATCAACAGTGTCCAGGATTTTAATGTCACATATCATATACACCACTGATTCTAACTAAATGTATGTTAGAAAATTACAATACGTCTAAAGTTTAAACCCAGCTGTGCCAGGTTTTATTTCTTACCTTTGAAAGCAGATTCCAATACTATGAATAGGTGCAAGAAATGCATTACGTGAATCACTTGTGATTCAGTTGGGTTCTACTGCATCTGTTATGTTATTGTTTTCTTTTCTGATTTTTTTTCAGTACTTGCACTCTTTGCTGATGTTGCAGCAACAAAACCAAGAGTCACCCAATCAAAACTCTCAGGTCAGCAGATTACCCCAGGTGCAAATGGCATTAGAGGCCCTCAGAAACGTAATTAGAAATAATCCAGGTAACAACCCACTGTACTAAATACAAGTCACGATAATATATATTATGCACCAGTACTGCTTATGTCTGATAACTACAGATTCAAATAGCAAGAGACCCCATTAGTTTCATCATTAGCAATTATAAGTGAAAATATTGTACTATTATTTTAGGCTGTGGTGACCTACATATTTGCGATTCTTAACCTTTTTAGGAAGCAACCCAAATTAGGTTTTTGGTGCTAGCCTTCCCACCTATCAAATGCTAAAGAAATACTTGGGATGTAAATTTCAAATTATTAAGATTGATCTTGGCGACTCACGATAGCATGGTGACCCAGTTTAGGGTCGTGACCCATGGGTTAAGGACCACTGCTATGTATATGGTCAAGGCAGTAGAATGTGCAGCCATTCAATCAGAACTTAGTCCTGTGGCAAGTACAGGTGGAAATTGTGCTAAATATATATATATATATATAAATATATATATATTTATATATTTCAATAACATTTGTAGCATGCAAGTACACACACACATACACACTTAAGCCAGGTCTTGAGATTTCATAATTTATTTTGAGTTAATGAGATCAACTGTAAGAGAAGACATTACACCAACCTACCATAAGTTTTTCTCCCATATTGCTTCTTTCATACATCATAGCCTAATGTTTTAATGTAGTTTGAAGTAAGACTGCATTCTGTGTTTATACTTGTAGGGGTTGATATCCAGTGCATTGGTCATTTTAAGCTGCTGTTCTGTCTACTACAGTTAGATGATTGTGCCAAATTACAAAAGCATGCCCTGGAGGTGGGTATTTTAGATTTTGACTGAGTATGTGATATTTATAAGTTTTAGTTACATGTGAAATATATCCTTTCTCCTTTGAATACGTTCCCCAATCACATTACTTTAGGGATATAAGCCTGCTACCTCGCGAATCCAGCCCTACCAAAAGACGAAAATTCGTCTTTCCTGTCTATGTCATATAGACAAAGGGCAATAACTCTTGCCCATTACCTCCCTTTGCCGCCCGTTAGGTGTCGCTTCTTTAGTTTTTTAGCTTCGCTTACGCGAAAACACGTACAATTAGACCTCCAATGAATCCAAGCCATCTTAGTGTAAATTCTGACCATCCGAAGTTAAATTTGGAATTACTGTGTTGGATAATCATTCCTCTACAGGTCGTATACATTATTTTACAATATTTTCCAATTTGAGTGACTTTGTCACCTTTTCTAGACTTCGGACCAGGTTGCAACGTGGTCAAAGCATGTAATACATGTAGCACTCAATAATTTCGCTTATTCCGTATGTAACGTTTACGATATTAGCGACTAATAACGTGCTGCATTGATAATGTGTGCTGTATTTATCTTCTTTGACGTTTCAGTAGACTTCAAAAAAAAAAAAGTCTTTGAACGACCAATTGCGACTATTTAATGGCAGACTTCGTGTTGTAGTCACGAATTCACGCGACACTTAATCATTTCGCTTCCTCCGTTAGTTACGGTTATGGAATAGCGACTTAATAGCGTACTGAATTGTTAATTTGTGCTTTGTTTATCTTCTTTCCGTTTCAGTAGACTTCGTCTCTGAACGACCAGTTGCGACTATTTAATGGCGGAATTTCGTGTTGTAGTCACGAATTCACACGACACTTAATCATTTCGCTTCCTCCGTTAGTTACGGTTATGGAATAGCGACTTAATAGCGTACTGAATTGTTAATTTGTGCTTTGTTTATCATCTTTCGTTTCAGTAGACTTCGTCTTGAACGACCTATTGCAACATGCTCACGGTGATAACTAGTGTGGTCATTAAGAGTTAACATGGCACGGAATAATTTGACTACTCCGTTAATAACGGTTATAGTATTATCGAATTAATAATATGCTGAATTTTTTTAATCTGTGCTTTGTTCTCTTCTTTTGTCGTTTCAGTAGCAAAGTCGACAACGAAGGCATGAATGGCAAAATGGGTGTTGGCAATGTGGAAATGGAGGAAATTATGTTGACATGGTTTAGGCTGCCCAGTGGATGTAAATTTCACCGCAGGTCCGTGCATGGCTTTCGGGCCTGTAAGTCCGGACGCATGGAGTCTAGGCTGGATCAATTGGATCCATTTTATTATGCACTTTCGCCGGCCGTCCAGCCGTCCGTCCAGCCGACACCGTCAGTTCAGCTGGCACTTCAGCAGGCACCAACCGGCACTAGCCATACATCCGGCACCGTCCGTTCAGCCCAAATGGCACCGGACGGCCAGCCGACCTTCCAGCTGGCATCAACAGGCACCGGCCGTTCAGCCCAAATGGCACCGGCCGGCCAGCCGACCTTCCAGCCTGCATCAACAGGCACCGGCCGTCCACCCGGCAACGACCGTTCAGCCCAAATGGCACCGGTCGTCCAGCCGACCTTCCAGCCGGCATCAACTGGCACCGGCTGTCCATCCGACAACGACCGTTCAGCCCAAATGGCACCGGTCGTCCAGCCGACCTTCCAGCCTGCATCAACAGGCACCGGCCGTCCACCCGGCAACGACCGTTCAGACCAAATGGTACCGGTCGTCCAGTCGACCTTCCAGCCGGCATCAACCGGCACCGGCCGTCCATCCGGCAACGACCGTTCAGCCCAAATGGCACCGGTCGTCCAGCCGACCTTCCAGCCGGCATCAACCTATGCAGGCCGTCCATCCGGCAACGACCGTTCACCCCAAATGGCACCGGTCGTCCAGCCGACCTTCCAGCCGGCATCAACCTGCACCGGCCGTCCATCCGGCAACGACCGTTCAGCCCAAATGGTACCGGTCGTGCAACCGACCTTCCAGCCGGCATCAACCTGCACCGGCCGTCCATCCGGCAACGACCGTTCAGCCCAAATGGCACCGGTCTTCCAGCCGACATCAACCTGCACCGGCTGTACATTTGATTTACGGAGATTATAGTGATGTACCCGTCAGTCAATCTGTACTACTGGTTACATATCACTACCATGAGAGAGATGTTATAGATGTATCTCCGTCCAATCAGACCATTCGAGAGGCAGGTGCCGGTCATAGCCGGACCTTCGCCGATATTCCGGCCGACCATATACCAGACAAATCAGTCGGTATCGCCGGTGTACACCTCCCGTCACGTCAAATACGTGTCGGTGTGATTTTAAAACAAGGGAGAATTAGTGACTTTATCAGAGATGACGGAATTGAGTTATCTATGCCACTTGGTATGCGCTACCCAGATATGGCAGCTTTACCAGAACAGGACTTTCAGGCCGACCATTCGTCAGTTCAATCAGCCGTTAGTGCCGGCCGTCCATATGTTCACGGCTTCTCCACAAGGGAGATTTAGTGAAAGTGTCAATTATGACAGAATTGCGTCATCTAGGTCACCTGGTATGCTGTACAGATATGCAAGCTATACCAGAACCAACATTCCCTCTGAGCGAATGGTAGATGGGTGCACAGTGCTGGCCGCACTACATAAGCATTATGTAATTATTATTACCTTCTAGCCGGCACCAACTGGCACCGGGCGTCCATCCGGCAATGACCGTTCAGCCATATGGCACCGGTCATCCAGCCGGCACTAACCGGCACCGGGCGTCGATCCGGCAATGACCGTTCAACCCAAATGGCACCGGTTGTCCAGCCAAGCTTCCAGCCGACACTTGCCGGCACTGACAGTCCATCCGGCTCCGGCCGTCCAGCCCAACAGGCACCGGTCGTCCAACCGTATGGAGATTTTAGTCATATACCAGTCCGTCCGACTGTACCGCTGTACCAGCACGGGGACTTTTATCATACCGCAATCCGCACAAATCGGATTGACGAAGATTCTAGTGATGTTTCCGTCTGTCAATCCGTACTACCGGTTACATATCACTACCATGACTCTGATATTGGCGATGAATCTCTCGATCCAACCCGACCATTCGAGCGGTCGGTGCCGGTCATAGCCGGCCCGTCGCAGGCGTTCAGGCCAAACATATACCAATCAATTCATTCGGCATTGCCGGCCGTCCATAGGCTATCAACTCATCCACAAGGGAGAGTGAATGCCTTTTTTAGAGATGACGGAATCGAGTCATCTATGCCACCTGGTATGCATTACCCCGATATGGATGATTTACCAGAGCAAGATTATGCACATAGTGAGTGCGATGAATCACAGGCAAATCAGCTGTATGCAGATCCAACTATGGAACGGACTGAGTTCAGCTTCAAAGCCGCAGTGGAGGAAATTTTTAGGGTGTTAAGGCCCCTTCAGAATGCCCTCCACCTCCTGTTGCAATTACCGACTATAGGGTTAGTGCGTCGGTCGATCTGGATGAAGGGGAAGAGATTCTATCCTTCCGCCTCCTTCCCCAGTCGACAAAATTAAGGAAATTAATGACCGTCTGTCGACACGTATAGGGGATCCAGGAAATGCTAAGGCGTTCTTTTCTGAAAGCCAAGTACCAGCGTCGTTTTCAGGTCGATGGTACAAAACTCACTCCGATGCGTTCAATACTGAGGTCCTGGCTCGGGATAAAATAGGGCAGCAGTCCATATGTCTGCGGCATTGTCTTATAAAGTGGACAAAACTGTGTTCAATGCCACGTCCAAGCTGGTTCGAATGTAGTCGCTACGTCTTCACTGTTAGACCTAGCCTCCCTAGCCATTTTCAGGATCGCTGAAAAATCTGGCAATGAACATGTTTGGGATTCGACGGCCCGGTTAGCTAGGGTTCTTAACAGGGCAGCTCACCATTCCATGGCCAATGCGCTGACTGCTTCTGCCAACCTAGACCTGATACGTCGTGACGCATGTCTGAAGGGCACGTCGCTTAAACCCCATCATAAGCTGGCTAGATATGACCGACGCACATTTCACGTCCCTATCCCACGAGTAGCGGACATTCTCCGTTGTGCTTGTCGGGACTAGGCTTATCAGTTCCATGTCATACCTTTTGGCCTAAATTTAAGCACTTGGGCTAGTACCAAGGTTATGGGTTACGTCGTCACCCTGTTCCGCTCGACTTCATCTATTGCGTCGGCAGTATATTTGGATGACATCCTCCAGAAACATCTGTCAAGTTCTATTCTGCTCAAAGGCAGAAACGATCTTATATCACTATACGTCATATAGGCTTTCTCGTGAACTGGATAAAGTTTGATCTCTGTCCAATCCGGATTTTGTTCCATCTGGGTGTGGAGTTTCTCCCGATCTGAATCTGGTAAGGCTTCCTCGAGTTTGCGATTATCCAGATAATTGCACTCGTAGAGTCCGTTTCCGACAGGATGCGCATTTTAGCGAGAGAGTTGCAGATCCTCGGATTATTCAATGCGGCAGCAGACTTGATCCCGATCAGCCGTCCTTTTATGCGCCCTTTACAAAGGACGTTGCTAGCGTAATTGCGCTCTTTTCAAGTCCCTTCGATCCCAGAAAACAGTCATGCTCACGCCAGAGATACAATCATTCTTGAGTCAATGGCACAACCCCTGTAGTCTGTCCACAGGGATTACTCTGGAGATACCCCAAGGGGATAACGGTATGTTCCGCCACTAATACCTACGGTTGGGGTGCCCACCTGTTGCCGAACTTCGATACTGTCAGCGGCACGTGGGTGCCAGGGGCGAGCCCTTTCCACATCAACCTTTCAGAAATAACGGCTGTCATCAATGCCTTTCATTTCGGGCAGGATCAACTCTTATTACAAACTGCCCTCATTATGTCAGACAACATTGTGGTGGTGCCTTGCCTCAAAACAAGGGGACACCAATCACCAGACCTGTGCAATCTGAACTGGCAATTTCTACATTGGTTCGACAATCTCCACCTCAATGTACAATTCAGACACATTCTTGGCAGACTCAATGTCTTGGCTGACACTCTATCTAGTCATTCACACAGAATGGTCACTCCATCAATCGGACTTTCTTCCAATTGACACACTTTGGAGACGTCCGATGATTGACCTTTTGCAACAAGATGGAATCGCAAGTTCTCCACCTTTCATCTCACAGGTTCCAGACCCAGAAGCTTGGGTCGTGGATGCTCGATCAATCACCTGGGAAGGGTTGTGGGCATTCTCCTACCCTCCCACGGTCTTGGTACTGGAATTAATCCAGAAGTTAAGGGGTCAGAATTGTCAGATGGTTCTGATTACCCCTCTCAGATGGAACAACTCCTGGGTCTCCGATCTACTCAATCTAGGAGATAGATCTACCCAGGAAGATTACAGTCAGCACAAGTATTCACAAGCAACCGCGGCCAGGGGTGTTCCACCCCTGTCCGGACCGTCTTTATGTTCAAGCTTGGCTCTTGTCCAGACAGCCTTGCAAGACAAACAATTTAAATCTTTGATTGCGGAGAGAATCTCGAGAGCAAGAAGGCCCTCTACTCTGAAGGTTTACGAGGGCAAGTGGCATGTTTTCAGAGACTGGTACCATATCATTCACATTGTTCCTCTTGAGTGTCACAATCCCTCAACTGGCCAACTTTTCTCTGGCTTTTCGAGGAGAAACATCTGGCTCCAGTTATTCTCAAATGTTACCGCTCCATGATATCAGACACATTCCGCCATTCTGGTACATGTGCTATCAGCCATGACAAAGATTTGTCAGATCTTTAGACATTTAAAAAAAAAAAAAAAAAAAAAAAAAAAAAAAATTTAATCGACTTATATCCCTCACCCTGTTTTCAAATGGAATCTGTCCTGGGTTTTAACATGACTCAATTCAGACAGTATTGAGTCTTTAACCCACGATTAGTTAAAGCTACTATCATACAAATTGGGTTTCTTGATAGCCTTAGCTTCAGCATGCAGGGTGAGCGAGTTACATGTCCTTTCTAGTGACCCGAACTCTCTTTCGTTTCGATCAGAGGGTTTGATGGTCCTCTTGACGCAGCCAGGCTTCGTAGTCCAAAATAGATTACCATACATTGCGATCAACGAGTCGTCATTAGCTCGCTTTCTTTATAGATAAGTCAGGATCAACAGCCATGTAAGATCCTGTTTGGGCACTCTAGCACCATTTCAATGCATAGAGGTGAGTCAGGTCACATACTAGCACCTCTTTCTTCTGGTGATAGCTGGGATATGAGATATCACCATTCAAGCCCTTGCTTCATGGCTGTAGTGGGTTATACGCTCGGCGTACTCTGAGAATTCGCAAATCAGTCACCTTATAGAAGCTGTTGCAGAATCAACCTTCTACAGTTTTATCTTCAAGTTTGTACTCGCAGAGGCAAACATTGATTCTAGTAGGTCCGGTGTTGGGCAGCCCAGACGCCCACCAGACCCATGTGCAACAATCAGCACAGCCTATTAGCTTCGCTGGATTCGCCAGATAAATTTTCGTAGGTAAGAAGATTTCAATAACTATCTTCTTAACCGCATAAAAGGGTCACATATCACGTGACCCTGGGCTGTGTTGCTGATTGAAAATTAGGAGACCGGGTTATCATTCACATGGGGAATCCAACCATCATTCCCTAGAGGATACCCGGGGTGGAGGTCGGATGCTCCGCATTCCCTCCTCCTATTACTTATTCTCCTAAAGTAATGTGATTGGGGAACGTATTCAAAGGAGAAAGCAAATTTTTTAGTAAATTATGTTTCTCCGAGAATACTTACCCAATCACATTACTAAGAAACCCTCCCAACCACCCCGCCATGCGAGCATCCTCGTGTTTTATATATCGCTCAGCTTAAAAACTAAAGAAGCGACACCTAACGGGCGGCAAGGGGAGGTAATGGGCAAGAGTTATTGCCATTTGTCTATATGACATAGACAGGAAAGACGAATTTTCGTCTTTTGGTAGGGCTGGATTCGCGAGGTAGCAGGCTAATATCCCTAAAGTAATGTGATTGGGTAAGTATTCTCGGAGAAACATAATTTACTAAAAAATTTGCTTTTTCAGGGCATCAAAACAAAGACAATTTGTTTTTTTGTCTTTGTTAAGCATGCATAAAGAAAGGATAACTCCATTTGCAGAATTTGGCTAAGAAAACTGACATTCTTTAGCATTTAGAGTACGTTATTAGCATTATTTTATGACCCTCATTGTGACAAAAAGATTTTGGATTTTTTTATGCAACAGTCATGCAAAAGCCATTCGCTAAACTAATCAAATTCTCAGATGTACTTGAGTCAGTAATTGGATAATTAACTACCCATATTTTCTGACTACTCGAGTCAGTAATTGGATAATTAACTACCCATATTTTCTGACTGTACTTGAGTCAGTAACTAAGTTTTGAGTGTATTTGAACTTGTAATTGGTTACTAAACTGCACAAGTTCTCAGAGTGTACTTTAGCTGCTAACTTGAAAGTACATATTTGCTGGTAATTGGTTACCAAATTATCCATGTTCCTAGGGTGTATTTGGGACAGGAATTGATTACTAAATTATGCTAGTTACCAGAATGTACTTGAGGTGGTAACTAAACTACCCAAGTTCTGAGTATACTTGAGCTGGTGATTAGTTACCAAACAACACAGCTTCAACCAGTAATTAGGTTACTGAACTAACCAAGTTCTCAGAGCGTACTTTATCTGGTATCTGGTTACTAACCAACCCAAGTTCTTAGAGTATAATTTTCTAGCAGTTTATTACCAAATTATCCATGTTTTTTAGGGTGTATAGTTGTGACAGTAATTGGTTACTAATTTACCCAAGATCTCAGTGTCCTTGAGATGGTATCTAAACTACCCAAGTTCTGAGTGTACTTGAAACAATAATTTATTACAGAACTAACCAAGTTCTCAGAGTACACTTGAGTCAGTAATTTAACCAAGTTCTTAGAGTACACTTGAGTTAATCACTAATTTAACCAAGTTCTCAGAGTGTACTTGAGCTGGTAGCTGGTTATGAAACTACCCAAGTTTGTGGCATGTACTGGTTACTCAATAACCCAAGTTCTCAATGTATAATTTTGCTAGTAATTGATTACTTAACTATCCAAGTGTTCAGGGTGCATATTTATGAGATTGGTTACTAATTTACCCATGTTCACAGTGTACTTGAGGTGACATGTGCTGATATTCATGAAAGTTGTGTTTTTTGTGTAAGCGTTTTTATTCATGTATGTGTTTATATTTTTATAAGTGCTAATATTCATAAAGGTGTTTTTATTTGTGTGCTTTTCATGTATGTGATGGTATTTGTGTAAATGCTAATATTTATGAAAGTGTTTTTTGTGTAAGTGTTTTTATTCATGTATGTGTTTATATTTTTATAAGTGCTAATATTCATAAAGGTGTTTTTATTTGTGTGCTTTTCATGTATGTGATGGTATTTGTGTAAATGCTAATATTTATGAAAGTGTTTTTTGTGTAAGCGTTTTTATTCATGTATGTGTTTATATTTTTATAAGTGCTAATATTCATAAAGGTGTTTTTATTTGTGTGCTTTTCATGTATGTGATGGTATTTGTGTAAATGCTAATATTTATGAAAGTGTTTTTTGTGTAAGTGTTTTTATTCATGTATGTGTTTATATTTTTATAAGTGCTAATATTCATAAAGGTGTTTTTATTTGTGTGCTTTTCATGTATGTGATGGTATTTGTGTAAATGCTAATATTTATGAAAGTGTTTTTTGTGTAAGCGTTTTTATTCATGTATGTGTTTATATTTTTATAAGTGCTAATATTCATAAAGGTGTTTTTATTTGTGTGCTTTTCATGTATGTGATGGTATTTGTGTAAATGCTAATATTTATGAAAGTGTTTTTTGTGTAAGTGTTTTTTGTGTTAGTGTTTTTATTCATGTGTGTGTTTATATTTGTGTAAATGCTAATCTTCATGAAATGTGTTTATCTGTGTAAGTGCTAATAATCATTAAAGTGTTTTTTGTGTAGGTGCCTTTACTCATGAATGTGTTTGTTTTGTGAGTATTTTAATTCATGCATGCATTTGTATTTGTGTAAGTGATTTTTTCATGTATGTGTTTATTTATGTCTAAATGCTAAAATCCATATTTGTGTAAGTGCTTTTATTCATGTACATGTATTTTTTTGTGCATGTACTTTTATTCATGTATGTGTTTACATTCAGATATATACTACTATTCACTCATGCACTTAAATTCATGTATATACTGATATTTTGTTATGTTTGTGGATTTTTTAAATTCACTATATGTGCTTATTTTAATGTATGTGCTATTTTTCACATATGTGCTTATTATCATATACAATTTATATTTTACAGTCTCTCTCTCTCTCTCTCTCTCTCTCTCTCTCTCTCTCTCTCTCTCTATATATATATATATATATATATATATATATATATATATTACTTGCATCTAAATTCCATCAGCTGCAAACTGCATAAACCCAGATCTATCACATGATATGTTATCATTTGTTGGGATTTATCAGTCCAACAGAACATCATAGACCCAGATCTGATGGGACATTATGCATTTTTGAAACATTCTTATTCTCCACCATTTTTTGTGCAGGTAATAAGCAGTGTTGCAGCAACCCAGGAATGTGTCAATGATATTGCTGCTGCTGAGGTCCTGTCCTACCTCCTTCTTGCCATTGAGATGCTTTCAGACTGTGGGTATCTTTATATTTACTGTTTTTTGCAAGATATTTTCTTTTTTTATTGTCATCTGACACTGTTCTAAAACCTCTTTTAGCACAAAAGTGTTGCTTAAGAACAAAAGTCCGAACATTTTTTAATTCTTTAAATTTAACCAAGTTTGGTCCAGAATTTTCCTAGTATACTTTATTTTTATGATATGTATGTAAGACAAGTGTGATAACTTGGATTCAAATTAGTGAGTATTATAGTTTCCAGCATTATCATGATATCCATGGTAGCGATGGTGTATACTGCCATATAGTGAGATCACCATGTACACCACTCATTATAATGATGTCCATGGTAGCAATGGTGTATACTGCCATATAGTGAGACCACCATGTACACCACTTATTATAATGATGTCCATGGTAACGATGGTGTATACTGCCATATAGTGAGACCACCATGTACACCACTTATTATAATGATGTCCATGGTAGCAATGGTGTATACTGCCTTATAGGGAGACCGCCATGTACACCACTCATTATAATGATGTCCATGGTAGCGATGGTGTATACTGCCATATAGTGAGACCACCATGTACACCACTTATTATAATGATGTCCATGGTAGCGATGGTGTATACTGCCATATAGTGAGACCACCATGTACACCACTTATTATAATGATGTCCATGGTAGCGATGGTGTATACTGCCTTATAGGGAGACCGCCATGTACACCACTCATTATAATGATGTCCATGGTAGCAATGGTGTATACTGCCATATAGTGAGACCACCATGTACACCACTTATTATAATGATGTCCATGGTAGCGATGGTGTATACTGCCTTATAGGGAGACCGCCATGTACACCACTCATTATAATGATGTCCATGGTAGCGATGGTGTATACTGCCTTATAGGTGAGACCACCATGTACACCACTCATTATAATGATGTCCATGGTAGCAATAGTGTATACTGCAGCTGCCTTTTTTTATTGTGAATTGCTCTCATTTGCGCAGACATGAAAGGCTATAAGCACAGATGCTTGATGTAAAATCGCTTTTGCTGACTTGAAAGGGCTTTAAGCAAAGATGCTTTCTGTAAAATATGGTCAACTTTTGTTTAGTGGTATTTGAGAAATAGTTGTTTACAGGTTGGTCTTTTTTGTTAACAGTTAACACATGTTTTGAAGGATTCAACCTGAAATTCTGATTTCCTCAGATTTTCGCTGGTCAGTGTGTAGACTATGTTTTTTGGCTGAGTGTGAGCTTGAATGTCTACCCCAATGCATGCCAAGAGGCATTTGCTACCTCATTGCATGCCAAGAGGCATTTGCTACCTCATTGCATGCCAAGAGGCATTTGCTACTTTAATGCAAGCAAAAGGCCTTCCAAGGTTCATTTGTCTACCTCAGTGCATGCCAAGAGGCATTTGCTACCACAGTGCATGCCAAGAGGCATTTGGTACCCCAACCTATGCCAAGAGGCATTTGCTACCCCAATGCATGCCAAGAGGCCTACCAAGGTTTATTTGTCTACCTCAATGCATGCCAACAGGCCTACCAAGGTTCATTTGTCTACCCAATGCTTGCCAAGAGGTTTATCAAATTTTATTTGCTTGCTTCAAGTGGTTTTTGCTTAACTGTGCTAACAAGGTTATCATAATAAAAAGTCAGGGTCCACAAGTTTAACTGCAGAACTGCAAATTAACTATGTTTGACAAATGAAAAATGCCTCAAATAGAAAGAATTTCCTTGCAGACAGTTGCACTGAAAAAGGTGTGAAGTTGTTTGATTTTACGGTTAGACTTTCCATAAGAACGTAGGACATAAACTAGATGTGTTTGTACAGCAAGTATACCCCCAGTGCTCCACTACAAAAAATACTATTTTACATTGGTCAAACTACATTTATATTTTAGGTTGGACAAACTGCATTCATATTTTAGATCCAACTGCATGTATATTTTAGGTTGGACAAACTGCATTAATATTTTAGATCCAACTGCATTTGGATTTTAGATGGGATCAACTGCATTTGGATTTTAAATCAGATCAACTGCATTTGGATTTTAGGTTGGATCATCTACACTTTTTTTTTAGTTTGGATCAACTGCGTTTGGAGTTTAGGTTGGATCAACTGCGTTTGTATTTTAGGTTGGATCAACTTCATTTGGGTTTTAGATCAGAACTTGCTGTTTTTATTTGCTTTAGTCTTGCTCTTTGTTATTTTCTTAATCTATTTTTGAAGGTCGCGTTCTGACACTGGAAACATTGGCAGCCCTAATGTCCAACACCAAGATTGTGAAAGAAGCCGTTGCTAAAGGTGCGTTTATGATGAATACATATACCTTGGCTAGCAAGAGATTGAAATAATTCCACAAACTTCATGAATTTAATTTTTTTAAAGCCAGTCAAATATTTTCTCAGTTTCCTACCAGATTATATACATTTCATGTAATATATAATTGAATGATTTTATTCGAAGATATTACATAATAGTGACTTTATTATGCATTCAAAATCTTCAGTCACTACATATTGTCATAGATGATTCATATCAGTTGTGAACGTTTAAGGTGTTGTTATATAATTTACATTTAAAAAGGTTGTGATGTGGACATAGGAATCTAATCAACACTGTTTTCAGAAGGTAATATTGGATTTTTCAAAGAACATGTCATAACAATCATGTAAAAGTATTTGTTACTAGATTAACTTGCATAATGTTGTTTTCACAGGTGCCCCTGTATACCTTCTTGATCTGTTCTGTAATGCTACACACCCTGCAGTACGAGAGAAAACAGCTGAACTTTTTGCAAAGATGTTATCAGACAAGCTGGTTGGACCTAGAGTGCGAATTATTCTATCTAAATTCCTGCCATCCATTTTCATGGATGCCATGAGAGACTCGCCAGAAGCTAGTGTACACATGTTTGAAGGTATCAATTTTATTTGGAACATCCATCAATATTTTGGCACATTAAAGAACCCTAAATATAAGTACTATGAAATTATTGATAAGAGGTCTTTGCACTGTCAACTTCAATGATCTTAATTGCAATGTGCAGACAATGACTATTGTTACGTACTTAGGCTCGAATAAACAGTAACATAGAAAGAGTGAAAATAACATGTTTGTAAAACTTAATAAACCATTTATTGAGTACAAATATTTTTTCAGAAAAAAAAAATAAACTTATGGTTTTAAGAATCAATTCCAAAATTAATCCAAAAATAATTCAAAATATTATCCACTAGAGAAATTGCAAAAGTCCTGGTAATGTCCAAATAATTCTAAGTTCGAATTCCAGCGAAGTATCCAATATGGAAGACGATGTCTCTTGATGAAGTCAGTTCTTGTTAATGAAAATCTGTGAGCACATATTCTTTTCCAGATAACAAACAAAATAATTCCTCTTGATCCAAACGAATTGACACAATTTCCAGTACACGGTAATTAAAAATAGCTATAAAAAAGAACACACATAACTTAGTATTCTAATAGCCCAAACTTCTACTGAATAGCTCGCTCCCAAAACATGGTTTATATCTGTTTTTTATGTAAACAAGGGGTCACATGATCTTCTAGAAACTATCAGAACAAATTTACGTTCAAAGAATCACGTACACATCTTGTGACCCAACTAAAATAGAAAGATGTTTATACAAAAGCTCCATTTTGTCCTTGGAACCAACCAATCATTTTAAAAGCTTATTTACAACTCTGAAACCAGGTCAGAAATGAGCTCAACACCTGGTGTTTACTCTGTAAAGTAGAGGTCACCTCCCCCCTTCAAGGAACGAATCTTAAAACTTAAAATGCCAAATTTAAATCTAACAAACAAACAAAAATAAAAATAAATATAAATGACTTATATCAAATATATGTAACACTATATCTTAAACAAAATGCAAGGCAGGGTACACATTCTTTATAATGTGTGCATTAGTTTTATATGATTTCTGGAATGCCTAATTTGGTCATCTCTGCAATCTTGCATTCCTGTCCCTATTGAAATAGATAACTCTGTGTTGTTAGGTGTTGACTGTGCATAACATTATTGACTTGTATCATTGATGTATACCTGTAAGCTTATATAATTGAAAATGTATACAAAAGAGTATTAATTTATTAGCCTTTAAAATCATCTTAAACCAAAATATATACATTTTGTATGGTCTGTTCATTATTATAGAGACTCTTCAAGCATAAATTATGTGAGGATATTATTTTGCGTTAGTAATTAATAATAATGAGAAAATACGAAGAAGAAAACAAACAGACCAGTATTTTACACAGTGAAAATTAAATACATTAGACCTGTCTCTATTCTTCTACACATTTAGGTACTCATGATTAAATTAAATACATTAGACCTGTCTCTATTCTTCTACACATTTAGGTACTCATGATTAAATTAAATACATTAGACCTGTCTCTATTATTCTACACATTTAGGTACTCACGATTAAATTAAATACATTAGACCTGTCTCTATTCTTCTACACATTTAGGTACTCACAATTAAATTAAATACATTAGACCTGTCTCTATTATTCTACACATTTAGGTACTCACGATTAAATTAAATACATTAGACCTGTCTCTATTCTTCTACACATTTAGGTACTCACAATTAAATTAAATACATTAGACCTGTCTCTATTCTTCTACACATTTAGGTACTCACGATTAAATTAAATACATTAGATCTGTCCCTATTCTTCTACACATTTAGGTACTCACAATTAAATTAAATACATTAGACCTGTCTCTATTCTTCTACACATTTAGGTACTCACGAGAACCCAGAGCTGATCTGGAATGATGAATCCAGGGAGAAGGTCTCAGAAGTAGTCAGGAAGATGAAAGACAAGTTAGTACAAACCATAGTATTTTCACAGCATTTCATTCTTGCCAAGTCAGGAAATTCAGCATATTAATTATGCAATACTAATTCTGTTATTATATTACTATTAAATATTTGTAACTTTCATTCTGTTATGAAATTCTCTAAATGTTATTTACATTTGACAAATTTCTGATTTGCAGTAATTTACCAGTGAGTACAAGCATTAATTAATATAAAGGAATGTGATTTTTTTTTTACATTTTCCACAGTTTAAACATCTTAGCACTGTATCTTTTATATTTTAATACTTTGGCCTGTATTTATTTAGTGAGATTATAATTTCCTTCAATTTTAGGGGAATTCTTTACATTTACATGTGTAGAACTTCTCTTTTAATTGGAAATGTTTAGCATGCATTGTGCTGTCATGTCATAAACTCTAATACCTAGGTACATATTTTCATGATGTCATAATTGCCTAATATAGTCTACTGATTTAATTGCAGATGGAGACCAAAATCTTGTTTGCTTTTAGCTCACCTGGTCATAAGATAAAGGGTATTGCCTATGCCCATAGTGTATCTATCAAGACGTGCTTTTTTAAATTTTTCAAAGCCTACTGGTCCCAAATCATCCAAGCTTGGCAGAGGTTATCCTGATATGAAGATCTGTCAAGTCAATATAAATGATGCCAGTCTGCTTTTAAATAAGGCCACTGTTAATAAATATAGAAAAACCATATCAGGATTTAACCAAATTTAACTTGAAGCATTTTCATATAGAGATTTTAATATTTATACAAAATGTTGCACCAACAAATGTGGTCACCATCATTAAAAGTAGAAGGGATCCCCGAGTGGTCTAAAGCGCTCTCCATTATTGATCACTGCCATCTCACCTCTCTGTGTAGGTTTGAGTCTCAGATTCGACCAATGTGGGCATGTGAGAAAGCTTGTCAGTAGCTTCTTGTGGGTCGGTGGTTCTTTGGGAGTGTTTTCCCTGGGTTCTTCCTCCACCATTAATACTGGCCGCCATGTATAGCCTATCTTGTGCTGAAAAATGGCGTTAAGCCCTACCACAACAACAACAACAACTAAAAATAGAAAATGCTTTAAAACACTTATTAAAAAACAGCTCAAGAGAATTGGGACACATTTGCTAGCATCCTGGCATTCAGGGGTTTCATTATTGTACAGATGATGTTTAAGCTTTATGAACCAGTAAGCCATTCAGTGGACCACAACTTCACATCAGCTGATGATGATACATAAACTTCATTCACCTCAGCAAATATATTATAATGATATTACAATGGAATTCTTTTAAATTAGTAGAAAGAATAAATCTTCTTCCTTGCACCAGATTCCTTACTATAAAAACTGTGTTTTCTGAAGTCAAAATTGGAAAATATGATGCTTGTTAAAAATTAATTTCTAATGTTAAATTTCCTTTATCAGGCATTACAAGGCTCAACGTCAAAACCCAGATGCCAGATGGAGCCTGTCAGAGGATTTTACTGTGATATACGGGGATGTGCAGGGGGAGCTGGTTGTGGGAGGTGTATTCTTACGGCTCTTTATTTCCAACCCTGGATGGGTGTTACGAAAGCCTAAAGAGTTCTTGACCGAGATCCTAGAGTTATGGTCACAGTTGGTGGGATCCCAGAATCCTGATGTGGGTGGAAATAGTGCTTCTTCTTTAAAACACTCTTCATGGGGATTGTATTATATGTGAGAGAGCTTATGCTGAGGGATAATTAATTGTGTTAATTGTGCCTTAATAGAGCATTTAAAAAAAACATTTGTATTTAAACCTTGAAATGGCACTTTGATTGTTTTTTTTTTGGTTAAAAGTGAAATAAATTAACTAAGAACTTTAAAACATGTTTATTAAAAAAGGTAAGTAGTATACAGAGGGTTTTAATACCATGGACAGATGTAATCAATATCTGCAGGTACCCAGTTATTGGCTTTTTAAGATAATTATACCTATGTACAATAATAATGGCAGTATTAATGTGCTTATGGAGTTTGCATTGAAACTAATGTCATAATTCTCCATTCCTTGAATGTACAAATTTGAGTACCAATTCTTTTAAAATTAAAATTGCATTTTAATTCACTTAAATTTCAGTTTAATTATTGGTATTACAGTATAATAATTTTTTATCTTAGTACTTCTGAGTTATTTGAAATAAAACTTTGACAATTCAGGATCTTTCTTTTTTTACACCAGATAATTCAAAAGAATCATGGGGATCATTTGCCAGATAAATTTTCTTCTTAAGTGCTAATTGGTCAGAAATAATTAATAATAAAATTATCTATTTTATATCAGGGTGAGAAACTGGAGACTGTAACAACAGCTATAGTGTGCCTGCTGTCCTCCCAGTCAACACTCCTTGACCAGGTTCCTCAGCTTGGCTACATTCCAAAGGTCTTTCAAGCAATGAACAATAAAAACACAGCAATACCAAAAAGTGCAATACAAGTTGTGCATCAGCTGGCGGCTAATGAGGTAATACAATTAGCTTGATCTGAGGAAAAATACAGGAACAAAATCGAACTATATGTCTAAAATTTTGACTTCACATTAGATGAAATCTATCATTACTGTGGTAATCATCTACCTTCATTGCAGCTACTAATCAGAGATGGAATGTATAAAAAGTTAGATTTATATATATTTTATACCGAGTCTAGTGAAAAGTAGATTTTATTTGGTGCTAGGATAAATTGGGGCTGTCAGTATGAAATGTATTTATACACCATATCAAGTACTTTCCCTTCGACTTGTAAGGGACCACCTTGGAATCAGTGTCAATTCTTATAAAAACAAGTACATTTGTACAGTCTCACTGCATGTACACCATTTTTTGGGGGTAATTGGCAACAGTTTCGATTGGGTTTCAACTATTTGCAGCAGGTTGGAGAGGCTTTCAAAGCACCTGTTTCTATCTAAAAGCCATACAGATCATGTAGGCATTCAGCAGTAATTGGTGTCATTTTTAGAATTTGATTATATATACCTTTCAATGACAAGTATTTACTTTATTTGGATCCTCACACATCCGTATTTCTTTTGGAAGGTCATTATTTACATCAAAAGTATATACAGCCAAATCAGTGTTAAACTACAGGACTATTTTTGGATGAAATCAAGCTAAAGGTGTGATCTATTTACGATCCGAATCAAATGATTCATGCTGTGATGTCACCAGTTGCTGATAAACAAATTCATACTGCACTATATTGTGTTAATTAAACTTGACATGCACTTTTCTTGACCCATTTTAGAACCTGGCCCCATTTTAAAAATCCATAGCTATCTATAATTTAACCTGGAAGTTTCCTGGAGACAGTTTTGGTGCAGGGCATTCAATAATAAGAACTGAGAGGACTGGTTAAAAACATTGTGTTAACTTTTAAAACAACAATAAATATGTAATTTAAGATTAGTAAATGCACATACATACCTATATGACTCTTACTGTAGGGGAGTGGACTGACTTTGTAAAACATCTTCATTTTACATTCTTGGTTAACTTCATGCATTTGATGCCATTTTTCAGCACATGATATACTTTACATGTTAACCAGTATATTTAATGAAGGAAGAACCACTGACCCATTGGAAGCTACTGGCAAGCTTCCTCACATACCCATGTTGGCCAACCCAGAGACTCAAACTCATCCAAACAGAGGTGAGATGTCAGTGATCTCAAAAGGCAATCGCCTTAGACCACTTTATCACCCAGAGCTCTTGAGGCAGTGTTGACACTAAAATCATCAGCACTAGATAATTTAATGCATCTCTGTTAGTTCCACACTCCTTCAGTAAAGATGGTCATTGTGACATTGTAGTGTTGGATTAGGCCATTAGTTTTAGGTCATGACCACAGTTGTTTTGCTTCACATACCAATATGCCTGGACCGCTTCAGTGACCTAGTGGTTAGAGCATCCGCCTCGGATGGAGGAAATTGTCGGTTCGATCCCAGGCCAAGTCATACCAAAGACTTATTATAATGGTACTAACTGCTGCCTCACAAGGCACTCAGCATTAAGAGGTTAGTGTTAGGACTGGTCGGCCTGGTGTCAGGATAATATGACTGGGTGGGACATTATGCTACATGTCTGTGGCATGATTCCCCATTGCTAGACATTACTATAAACTGACACACTGGAGACATCGTAGTGATATGACTGCAAAATTGTTAAAACTACTTCAAAAATCCAAATCACACACACACATCAATATACATGGAAACATGAAAGTTGAAGAGGTGATTCATCTTCATGAGTATTCACCCTTGTCACAAAAGTAGATTATTTCCATATATTATATATTTTGTTATCTTTTATTGTTGTTTTTTTTTTATGGTTTAATGCCAATTTTCAGCACAATATAGGCTATACATGGCGGCTAGTATTAATGGTAAAGGAAGAACCTGGAAAACCCTGGAAAGAACCATCGACCCACAAGAAGCTACTGGCAAGCTTTCTCACATACCCACATTGGCCGAATCCGTAACTCGAACCCACACAGACAGTGATCTGTAATGGACAGCACTTTAGACCACTCAGCCACCCGCTCATGGCCCCCCCATTAACTTTTATGTTTTATATTTAGTGTTCTCAAACACTCTTTATGCTAAATTTATCAAACTAGATGATTGTATGCATTTCTATGAGTACCACAACCATACAATAAAAGGTCACAGTGACATACATTTCTATGAGTACCACAACCGTGCAACAAAAGAAAGTCACAGTGACATGCATTTCTTTGAGTACCACAGCCATACAATAAAAGGTCACAGTGACATGCATTTCTTTGAGTACCACAACCATACAACAAAAGGTCACAGTGACATACATTTCTATGAGTACCACAACCATACAACAAAAAAAGGTCACAGTGACATGCATTTCTATGAGTACCACAACCATGCAACAAAAGAAGGTCACAGTGACATACATTTATTTGAGTACCACAACCATACAGCAAAAGAAGGTCACAGTGACATACATTTCTATGAGTACCACAACCATACAACAAAAGAAGGTCACAGTGACATACATTTCTATGAGTACCACAACCATACAACAAAAGAAGGTCACAGTGACATGCATTTCTTTGAGATCACAACCATGCAACAAAAGAAGGTCACAGTGACATGCATTTCTTTGAGTATCACAACCATGCAACAAAAGGTCACAGTGACATGCATTTCTATGAGTACTACAGCCATAAATAAAAGAAGGTCACAGTGACATACATTTCTATGAGTACCACACCCATACAACAAAAGAAGGTCACAGTGACATACATTTCACCAGTTGAGGCTAATAGTTTCCTTTAGTTCATGATAAGGTTTTGTATTTGGTGTATATATCTAGAATAATGAAACTTGATGAGCATTGGAGCCATATTACAAATGTAGGTCATCATGGTCCATATTTGAAACTGCACTAAATTTGCTTAAATTCTGTATTTGATGTTCATGTCTTGTGCTAGAATGACATAACTGATAAGTTTCTATGTAAATACTTTTCCCTTATAGCAAATAGATATCACCATGACCTGTTCCATAATTTTGGCTTTGGTTAAGTTTTTTAATTTATTTCATGACTGTCTAAGATCATAAAGCTTGCTGAGGTAATGCATATAAGTACTGTGCCTTTATTACAAAAAGGTGTCTCCTTGACATGTATTTCATGCCTAAATAACTGTCAAACATTTTGCATTGAAGTTAATTTCTTAGGTGCGATTTATGTTTTAAATTTGAAACTTAATAACTAGATGCATCTCTGTTAGTGTTATACCCAGACAAAGAAAGACAGTAACTTTGACCTACATTGTATGCTTTGCTATGTTATGACTGTAGTGTCTTAAATTTAGTAGCAGAAAAAGCAAAACCCACAAGTGTCAGTCAAATCACTCCAATGTCTGCAGTGAGGCAGTTTATAGTGATGTCCAGCACTGTAGCATCATGATGCAGACATGTAGCATGGTGTCCCACATGTCACATTATCCTGACACCAGGCCGACCCATCCTACACTAACCTTTTAAAGCTGAGCAGCAAGCAAGGCAGCTGTTTGTACCATTTTCGTAAGTCTTTGGTATGACTTGGCTAGGGATCGAACCATAGACCTCCCACTTCTGCGGCAGACGCTCTAACCACTAGGCCACCAGAGTGGTCACAAGTTTAGTAAAATTTATAACATAATTTATTTCCTTTCAGTATGAGGAGAACTTTTCAAAGGAACGTTCAGTATTGTGAGATATTCCAAATAATCTTGAAAGTTTTATCACAGGTCCAAATGTATAGTGTTCCGAATGAATGCCAGATCTTGAATGTGCTATTGTACTAACAGTCTTGAATGAGCTGATGTGCCAACAGTCTTGATGTACCACAGTGAAAACAAAATGATTTTGAATAACCCTTAGTGTTTTTTATTAAATATATCTGCATACAACAGTAAACAATTCCAGACTGATATTAAAAAGAGGAATGGATACTCTTGCTGATTTCAACCTTATTTACACTTGAATTATGTTGCAATAGGATTTTTGGGAAAACCGCAGTCATCTCAGTGGAAAATCTTTGCTTATGTGATAAAGATCTGAATACATTTGATAATGAGCATGATGCATATGTGTTAACGAGCTGATAATGCATCGGATTGACAGTTGTTACTGTCTTTGAAGACATTTTGTTGTTAGCTGATTTTTTTCAAAACTTTCAATAATTTTAGCTCCCATAATCAAAATCTTGGATGAGTTGATATGGTGTTTAAATACATATATATTTCATAGTCCATCTACATATACATTTAATAGTCTGTGTAGATTTACTTTTTGCATTTCATCTGCATATACTTTTAGGTCTGACTACATATACTTTTAGGTCTGACTACATATACTTTTAGGTCTGACTACATATACTTTTAGGTCTGACTACATATACTTTTAGGTCTGACTACATATACTTTTAGGTCTGACTACATATACTTTTAGGTCTGACTACATATACTTTTAGGTCTGTCTACATATACATTTAATAGTCCATCTACATATAAAATTCATAGTCTGTCTACATATACACTACTAAAGATCTTCCTTTCCAGGTGTGTATTCGTAGCATGGCCCAAGTTGAATGCATTGCTCCTATCAAGGTTGCCATGAAGCTACGACGGGACATGATTGCCCTGGCCGCTGAAGCGCTTTGTAAAATGTTTGAAAGGGGAGAAGAGGAACTTGTGTCCCAGGCAAGGATTATCTTTTAGAAATGATCAGTGTTTTTGAATGCCCCATGATAACACTAATAGACCATGTAGTATTACACATGTCTGTCCGTCTGTCAGCTTTTAGGTCTTAGCAGGAAGCAACAGTGATACCAATCCCAAACCTTGAAAGGACACTTTCAGCTGTCAATCCATAGCTTTATCAAGCTCTGTTTGCAAAACCAAAGATTGGATAATGAATAATAGAATATTCTGATGTCCCCAATCCAACAATCTGCTATTTAATGTTCAGTTTGGATTCAGATGCCAAAGAATTGACACTTTTGTTAGACAATAAGCAGATTATTTTATAAACAAAAAAATTTAGTTACCATTTTTTTTATTTGGAATAAACTTCTGACACTGCATGGGAGTACATCATAATTAATTACCTATTCAGTCTATGTCTAAGGAAATGATAAAAACTTTAGAGTTAAGGAAACCAGCACCCTTTCTGAAAGTTACCCCCACTCACCCCTGAGATAGGTATACTTCAGGGCAGCATATAGTTAGTTACATAATCCACCCTCAAAATTGATAGCATTGTAAAGTGTCTTAATCCATGAACTGACTGCCCATTAACAGGAGTATAATGTAAAATATGAGTTAGTGTTAACAAAGTTAAAGCGTTTACCTTTCGTACAAAATTAAATGCTGGACAAAGACAGAAATATGCATAGCCATATGAATAAAGTGAATTAAAGATACAATGCTGGCAATCCATATAGTTCATTATCAATGTGTTGTACTGTTTATAACTGTTTGACATTGTCTTGCGTTTTCTTTATCTTATCAGAAGTGGCAACAATTCCAGTATTGACCTACATGGAAAGCCCTCCCAAAATTATGTTCTGTTGCTACAAATATTAAGCTAGTTATATGAAATGTTGCTATCTCAGGAATGATTTAATGTTGTACTGACTATTTGGCAACAAACTCCTCATCCCTAACCTTTAATTATCAGGTGAGTTTATCAAAGCCCTAAACTTTGTGATGTAAGTTATATCCAATCAAGGTGTCAAATTTTTGCAGCTGATGTAACAAAATATTTTCTAAAATCTTAAACCTTCATGTAGTGTTACCATTGTACATCTGTCCATCTGTTCATTTGTCCCACCATATCTCTGTTATACGTTTTAGTTCAGGTTGGTTTTCAGATGCTGTGGTGGAGCTTTCCTATATATTCCGTGAAGAATTATCCCAGTTGGTTGTTTATCACACTATGTGTCTCTCCATATCTTGTCAGGCCCTGAAAGCAGACCTGGTTCCCTTCTTGTTGCGGATTCTGGAGGCAGGGCTAGAAGTGATAGATAACCCTGCTTCTACCAAGGCCCAGATTGTTAAAGCCCTCAAGGCCATGCAGAGGAGTCTTCTTTATGGAGAACAGGTATGTCAATTTAAATTCCCATGGTTGACTAAAATGACTTTTTAGTTCCTTACAGAACCTCATGGTTTTATCTAAATAAACCTCAGATGGGTCCCTCAAACTCTCAAATTCCATTGACAGCCACAAATGTAACAATTTGCTGGAGTCTTCTTCCAGCATTGAACCACATGGTCAATTTAGCATTAACATTTGCATTACATTTTCGCCTTTGAAATGGTGTTATTAAAACATGTTACTTAACTGGGCTAATAATAAAAGAGCATTCTTTTGCATTTCAAGATCGTACATTCTTCTGTGTAGTTTGCATCCAACATTTGCTTTTGATAAAGTTGCTCAGAAATGCCAATCTTGTTCAGTTGACTTGGTTTTGAAGATCACTGTATTTAATCGCAATTTTTCTTTTAGAAGATTTCCACCAAAAATTTTTATCTCTTAGTTTAATGATTCTTATTTGTTTTGGACAGTGACCCAGATTAGGTTTGTGGCGTTAGCCTCATGACCCATCAAGTGAAACTACTTGAGTAGGAAATGTCAAATTATTAAGGTTTATCTCTGTGACCTACTCAAAATGGCATAGTGACCTAGAACCACTGTCTTGGTGGGTTGCTAAAATCTCATGGATTTTTATAGGAAATGAGTTTAACTTTGGAGAGTGACATTTTTATACCAATTTTGTGCACAAATTTACAATTTTTTTAATTTGATTTAATTTAATTTGATTTAATTTCAGTCAATTTAATTTGATTTAATTTCAGTCAATATTCAATTGTTTCTGATATCTGCTTGTATTGGCTAAAATGATGCATTCTTTGAAAACCTAATTTGTATAACTTTTATTGGCCTCAGATCATTAAGTTCAATGTCATCATCACTTTCATTATGCTGTCGCATTATAATACTGTCCTTAAGATCCGTAGAGTTGAAAGCCTTATGATAAAGTAATATATAATATCCCTTAAAGTGCTGAATTGTTTTGCAGTACAAGGTCCCTCAGTGCTGAATTGTTTCAGGAGAGAAAAGAAGAAAACTGCACAGTCTTTAAATTGCATCTATTTCATTAAATATACACAATTGATAGACAAACCCTATATAAAAAATGATGGTGCATGTCTAAACTTTAAGATCAGCATCAAGACACGTGTGTAAGTTTAACATATTTGCATGTACAGTTGTAAATACAAGTAAAATGACAAGTTACAATTGTATTTCATCAGTATTTTTGATGGAAAAGTTCAAATATATCTAAGAAATGTTATATTCTTAAATAGTCCAACCATACACATGTTTTGTCTATCACAATGTTATATATAAATTGTGAAAATCACAGGTAAAGGAAGGGTGACAGTTTTGCAAAAATTCACTCCATGAATGGCAGAGGTAAGTTTAACCCCCCCCCCCAGTCAGTAATTAATGTTCATGAAAAACTTGTTATTCACCTGTTATTTATTCTAATATCATCAAACTGAGGTCCATATCTGGTGATTAAACCTCAGCAAAGGCTTTATTTTTGTTCAATCATTGGGCCGATTTTGTGTAAAGAGTCACCTTAATTGTTCTCATTGTCTGATAGGTGTAAATTGCTTGGAATAGCTTGAAATCTATCCCATACTTATTTTTTGCTGAAGTATGCGGTTGATATCACATAATCAGTAGCCCATTAGGAATCGAGATCAGACATATGTACCAAACCCATTGTTTTAATTGATGCGAAAACGTTTTAGATGCTCTGGTGTGACAGGCCACCATTTCTTCATGCAACTCTTTTTCCTTTAAGTCTGCCCCATGAACTCTCTGATCTGCATTACGATTTGTTTGATCTACACTCAGATGCAATAACTCATCTTAGAAAAAGTCTTCAGTAGTCCGTAGGTTCATTATTCACCATCTCGACATTTAGTTTTGTATTACCAGTGAATGGGGGTTGACAGGCACGCCATCTTTTCACGTCAAGCGAGCGTGTACATCTGACTCCAGTTCCATGTAAAATGTAAATTCCTGGCTCAAAATCATTCATGGGTATTTCCATCAATACCTTGCTTGCTCCAATAATGTCATTTTTCTCAAATTATTCAAAATCATTATTAGCATCACTATCAGAAGTGAGTATTTGTTGCAAGAAATCACCTTTGTATTCAGCGTCAGCCATTTTAGCTTTGCACAAGGACCATGTGTTTAAAAGCGAGCATTTGTAAAATTTCATCGTTAAATGTATAGTAAAGTACTGCAGAATGCTTGTTCCAGGCCTTTTTAAACCAATCAAATCTAGTTTTACAGGCATTTATGGCAAAATGAAATTATAGAAGGTGATCATTGTTGTTTACCTCGAAAACGACTTAAGTCACGACAAGCACTACGGACATTGAACAACAGCGCGACTATTGTCGTGACTAGCACTTTAAGGGATATCACTACCTCATTATGAAATGGGCTCCATCCTGCTGTACCTGCCTTATAAGAAGAATGCGGTCTTATAGTAAGAGTGTGATGTATATGACAGTCTGTACAACAAGCACTAAGCACATATTCTTTAATGTTACTGAATTTTAATTAACAGATAAGTGGTATCCTGGATAAATCACAAGTATGGAAGGACTATAGAGACCAAAGGCATGATCTCTTCATCTCAGATAGACCAATTGCAGGCTACCTTACAGGTAATCATATTGGTTCTTAACAATTGCAGTCTACCTTACAGGTAATTATATGAGTTCTTAACAATTGCAGGCTACCTTACAGGTAATCATATGAGTTCTTAACAATTGCAGGCTACCTTACAGGTTATCATATTGGTTCTTAACATCTGCAGTCTACTTTACAGGTAATCATATTTGTTCTTAACAATTGCAGTCTACCTTACATGTAATCCTATTGGTTATTACCATTGCAGGCTACCTTACAGGTAATCCTGTTGGTTCTTACAACTGAATTTAGTTTGCAGGTTAAACATGTAACGTAAACAGTGGTCCCCCTCTTAAACAACCACCCCTCCTGCACTGAGAAAGTGGCTTTATAAAATGGGCAGACTTTCCATAGGGGTCTACATTTTTTGTGAGAAGTATATGTAATGTATGTAGTAAGAAAGCTACATACATCAGCATTTAATATCTTCGTTTAAAAGTAACATTAATTACTACAAGGTTCTTCTTGTTATAATAATAGATGTTTTCAAATGAATATTCATTAATAGTTCTTATTCTTGGCGTAAGCATGATATGCAAGTGGGTGTTGTTGTCTTGCACATTGCAAAACCATTTGAAAACACAATTTAACAATCTTGGTACTTACATAATTCTCTTTCCATTTGCTCCATTTTCCTACAGCTGCTGAATAACCTCCTCATCATTTACAATGTTGTTCGAGTATTTTCAGCATAAAATTGTTTGGCAAGTGCCCCCTCCATGCTTCATCTAATGTCATCAAGTAGAATAATTGACTTTCTTGTAAAATAATACATTACCATTTACGTGATGACATTAATGTTTGGTAATGATTTATTTGGACGTTGCTCACTGTAATCGATTTAATTATGCAGACAAACTTTTGTCGAGTGTATAAAATGCCATCTTCATGAAAGAAGTGATAAATTTATTGTCACATGATTTTTCAGTCTTTGTCTATTACTCTGTTTGGTTCAAGGTTAATTTCTGTGTGTGTGTTAATGCACAAAATCTTTTTCTAGCCTATTATGACCCTGTTGTGATCTTGACATTTATGTCTGGTAATAATCAGCAAAGAGAAGAACTCGACAGATGTGTGAAGCCCAAAATGCTATCATAACATTGTTGAGCCCATTTCCTGTAAACATTGGCTTTTATTGACAATGACATTATATTAATCTTAGTGTTTCATGTACTTTAATCAATGCATCTTTCAGTAACGAAAACTTGACTTTGGAAGATATGATGATAGAGATGATCAGATTACTTAACCTTACATCACAATATGAATTAATTATTGGTTCTGGATACATTTGAAAAAAAATGTGACCTCTCATGATGGGAACATTTTACATTTTTGTACTAATATTATGGCCACTGGTCATGTTAGAGGGGTGGCCATTGTTGAGGGGTACTTTTGAATACAGACTCGTCAGTGCCTAGAGATTCTGGCCACTGGTTGGGGGTGGGGGTGGGGTCAAGAGGATGACTTCTCTTTAGTGTAATGTATAATTTCTTGTCTCCTGTACTGATATGAAACTTCTGCTAAAATATTCATGCCATACACCTACAAGTCAAATCCTACTAAAATATTCATGCCATACACCTACAAGTCAAATCCTACTAAAATATTCATACCATACACCTACAAGTCAAATCCTACTAAAATATTCATACCATACACCTACAAGTCAAATCCTACTAAAATATTCATACCATACACCTAGAAGTCAAATCCTACTAAAATATTCATACCATACACCTAGAAGTCAAATCCTACTAAAATATTCATACCATACACCTAGAAGTCAAATCCTACTAAAATATTCATACCATACACCTACAAGTCAAATCCTACTAAAATATTCATACCATACACCTACAAGTCAAATCCTACTAAAATATTCATACCATACACCTACAAGTCAAATCCTACTAAAATATTCATACCATACACCTACAAGTCAAATCCTACTAAAATATTCATACCATACACCTACAAGTCAAATCCTACTAAAATATTCATACCATACACCTACAAGTCAAATCCTACTAAAATATTCATACCATACACCTACAAGTCAAATCCTACTAAAATATTCATACCATACACCTACAAGTCAAATCCTACTAAAATATTCATACCATACACCTACAAGTCAAATCCTACTAAAATATTCATGCCATACACCTACAAGTCAAATCCTACTAAAATATTCATGCCATACATCTACAAGTCAGATCCTACTAAAATAGTCATGCCATACACCTACAAGTCAAATCCTACTAAAATATTCATGCCATACACCTACAAGTCAAATCCTACTAAAATATTCATACCATACACCTACAAGTCAAATCCTACTAAAATATTCATACCATACACCTACAAGTCAAATCCTACTAAAATATTCATGCCATACACCTACAAGTCAAATCCTACTGCAAACTATACAGACCCAGATCTTCTATCACATGATGCGCTGGCAGAGCTGGATCGATGCATACTGTTAAAGTAATCAGTAGAACAACATAGACTTTGATAAGCTGGTATTTAGTTTTTGTACTCAACATATAAGCAAGTATATACAATATTAATACTTATTATTTGATTATTTAGGTTCTTTTATTTTTTGCTATTATTGATGCATGTCTTCAACAAAACATTTGCCATATTCTTTTCTTTGACAGATTCATCAAAAGGTAAATGTGCAGTTAATGCTACTGCGTGCCAGATACTGTATATACTTACCTATAAGTCGGTTCAAACTGCAAATAACAAAGATCTCTCTTGGTCTCCCATATACCTACAGACCAGGGTATATGTTGTTTGTTCTAATGACTGTACAGACCCAGATCTGATGGTGAATTATGCAATGGCAGATCTGGGTCTGTACAACTTGCAGTTGGTCTCAACTTGTAAGCGAGTAATATGGTATTTATGCTGCAGTATTGCATTTTGTGTTTGTTGTACACAATGCTTGTGCATTTAATTTATTACTTTTCTGTATGCTTTCTAAAGTGGGATTCATCATATCTTTTGCATGATTGATACAAACCAGATGCTTTACATAGAGGAGCCAGTTTTCTAACGTTAACCTTCAGAATCACCCAATGTTTGGAAACAAATTATATTAAAACCTCTCGTAGGCAGATATATCTGGGAAGTGAAAATGTACTCTGAAGATAGGTGGTCACCTAATTGAAGTTTATATTTTCATTATCTTGGTTTACTTTGAAAACTTTATAAAAAAAGAAAACTTTTTTAACAAGGGTAATGTAGGTGAGTAACCTGTTAGCCAATGAAAAAACTGAATGATTTTACAGCACATGTCTGAAACTTTTTTTGGATAACACACCTTATTGCCATTTTAATGGTTCCAAATTTAAATTCTAAGTTATAATAGTGCAAAATTCCTTTGATATCATGTGTTTTAAAGATCATTCTGTTTCAACAATCCTTCTCATTGCAAAACTTTATTATTGTGACACTTTTTGTAAAAAAAAGAGTCACTGAAGAACCACAAAATCTGACTGTTGTAGAGTTGTCTTGTCTATAGAAGTTAGATTAGTGTCAAAATAGTCTTGTTGGAAAATCTGTGTCCAGTCTGCAGAACTTAGAATAGCACCAGAATGGCCTTATTGGAACCAAAATCTCTGTCCATTATGCAGATCTAAAGTTACAGAAGGAATTGATGTAGAGAAGTCTCACAAAGTATGTTGTGAGAATTGGCTATAAGCAAGTTTTAAACTTGAAGTAGTACTTTTAGTCTAATTATTGATTCCAAGTGTTGATTAATGATTATTTATGTTGTATGTAGAAAATCAGATTCAACTTTCATTCAGTCCAGATTATCAACTTTGTTTTAGTGTGAACTTTGTTAGAGGTGGTGCCAAAGACAGCAAGATTTTTTCCCAAATAATTTTTTAAAGTATTATTGCATTCAGATATTGCTTGTAATATCCAAAGAAATAAACAGTTTCCCCAATTTGCCCTTTAAAATTATTGCATGAGAAATTCATGTATAATATTTATCAGATTTAGACAATATTGCCAAATATGAATGATACGCTATATGACCAGTTTGGGCCTAACCAACTAGATAATTTTCACTGAGTACCGAATCCAAGTATTTGGATGTACTATTTGCCCGATCCAGGCACAAACCGAGTAGTAGGTATGACTCTGGAGAGTACCATTTGTTTCATTATCGTATGCAAAGCTTAAACTTTTTGTGTACCGTATAACGTATATATCGCCTGTAAGATGAAATTTTTTATTATTGACTAAAATTATAATGTATTAAAAAACTTTTTTTTTTTTTTAAAAAAGTTTGATATTTATTGAATTATTTACTTGTAACCATTCGTGCGCGTATTATTTGCCTAGGCGATTGCTTCCGAATAGTACCAAAAAACCGGATATTTGGCCGAAACAAATGTCCGAGGCGATTTCTGGTTAGGCCCTAATGACCAGTTTAGACAATATATTTTAGACTTGGTAAACATTTGGAAGATGACAGTATGAATACAGTATACAATATATTTTAGACCTGTTAAACGTTTGTAAGATAACATTATGAAAATAATTTATTAATGCACTAATAAGTGAGGAGATCATGGCATTATCAATATTCTGATTTATTTTTTAGGATGTGCTAAAATTATAATTGTCTTCTTTTCCCAGAATATCTATACTTATACTGCAGTTGGTCTCTTTCCAATCATTCATTATTTAGAAAAATCTCTGTGACATGAGCTTTATGAACAACAACATAATAAACTTAAGCACCAAAGGGGAGGCCCTGAGTGGTCTAAAGTGCTCTATGTTACAGATCACTGCCATCTCACCTCTGTCTGCGTGGGTTTGAGTCTCAGATTTGGTCAATGTGGTTATGTGAGAAAGCTTGCCAGTAGCTTCTCGTGGGTCAGTGGTTCTTTCCGGGGGTTTTCTCGCGTTCTTCCTCCAGCAGTAATACTGGTCGCCATGTATACCATATCGTGTGCTGAAAAATGGCGTTAAACCCTAAGCGTTTCAGCACCAATGATAATTGCAAATGCTTTATGCAAGATTATGGGTGACAGTTTTCATTTCTTTGGCCAATGTTTAGATAAATATATGGGTACCTAGTGACATTCCTGATCAAATTGTTTTTTCTTCAGACAAAATAAAAATATTTGGTATACAGAGGTTAAATTGTATGCAAAGACTTAACTGCTAAACTGTTAAGTCCACATGTCTCATGTTTAAAAAATTTCAGTTTTTAATTTTAAAAGTTTAAATAGATGTTATTTATAGCGTCTATTTCAATATCACAGTCCTAAGTTGTGTGTGTTAGGTTTAATATTTTTTTTTTGTCTGTATGCCTATCACATTTTGCATGTCCATGCCATAACTTTATAATGGCTGAATTATTTTTTTGAAACTTGTCCAAAAGAGTTATAATGACTTTGAATAATGTAACCGTGACCAGTGTGCCACAGTACTCTTTATCTACATACTGTAAATTGTGTAGAGATCAACTATGGTTGTTTCCGTGTTTTTCCTGGGTTCTTCCTCCACCATTTATTATGGCCGCCATGTAAAGCCTAACTTGTGCTGAAAAATAATGTTAGACGCAACAACAACAACAATGCTATCACCGTGAAGGGATTCTCACAGTTTTTCATGGATCTTTTCTTTTTCTTTTGTTACTGAATGGGAGAAAACATCAATGAGAAGTTTTCAATTTCCAAACTATACACTTATTTCCCCCCAGAATATTAAATCAAAGTGGAAGAATTAAAATATAACTTAACATTTTTGAATTCCTAGAATTATATCCTGAGTTGTACTATCAGATTATCATTAATACAGAAACTATCCAAGGGTATTCCAAATGAAGGTTCTAATGCACTGATATGCTAATGTGCTGGCATTACTGAAGACTCACAGTTCTAAATCCATATTATTAAAGTTAAGACTCTCAGTTCTAAATCCATATTATTAAAGTTAAAGACTCTCAGTTTTAAATCCATATTATTAAAGTTAAAGACTCTCAGTTTTAAATCCATATTATTAAAGTTAAAGACTCAGTTCTAAATCCATATTATTAAAGTTAAAGACTCTCAGTTCTAAATCCATATTATTAAAGTTAAAGACTCTCAGTTCTAAATCCATATTATTAAAGTTAAAGACTCTCAGTTTTAAATCCATATTATTAAAGTTAAAGACTCTCAGTTCGAAATCCATATTATTAAAGTTAAAGACTCTCAGTTTTAAATCAACAAAAGTAAAATATCACAAAAGTCCTTGAATAAATTGTCTGTTTTAGAATAAATGTTTTGCACTCTGCTGGTCCAGTGAACAAATGTTTTAATAAAAACAACCTTGATTTCCTCTATCTCTCAGTAAACTGGCAAATAAACTGAAGAATCCTAATGTGGTACTTTTAATTTTTTTAATGAGTCTAAGTGTGCACACCAAAAAAGATTCTTGAACATTTAAATAATATTTTGAAATAATTTAACAGTCTAGTTCTGACCTCCAGTTACTGTGGAAGTCAGCTGTTAGGGCATGCCTGACAGGACAAATGCACTCCTAGTATCATGTGATGTTTTCACGACCTCCATTTAAACATATTCTGATTTGGTTTTGTGTTTACATTGTCTTATGATCTAGATATGCCCTTTTATAGCTTTTGTCTCTAGAAATATGGAGTTATGGTCAGTAGCATAGCAAGCTTCCAAGTAACCGTTGCAAGAGTGGGGTGACATATACTGATAGAGCTAGACCCAGTGGAGGTCCAAAATTCCATTCAGGCAACTTTTTTTTATGAGGAGAGGGCCCCAGAATTATGTTTGTTAATCAAGGCATTTCTTGCTCTGTTATTAGTTTTGGTCCGGTCCTTTAAAATTAATGTCGTATTCTCATTTGGAATGTTTTTTCTAAGCAGCATAGCTAAAACATCATTCCGTACATTCTGGTACAGTTTAGTTTGAACATTTAATGGTCCTGTTACAAGTTTTATCTAAATTGGCACATGTGATCTGAGTAGAAGCTGAATACGCAAAGCAAAAGATGTGTTGTTTTGTTTGACATACGAATGACTCAGGTGAGTCCTTTGTGACTTGGCCTAATCATTATTTTTCCTACATGTGAGTAACCAGTTTTTATTTCTTTAAATCTGTTTTTGTGTTTGTTAACAGTTTAGGTTACTTATAGGGGCTACTCCCAAATGAAAGACTATCAGTAATTGGTTATAGTAATTGGGGTCCAATAGTCAAACAGATTTTCGACCAAATTTCAAATCTGATTTCAGATTTGTGACTGCTTTTAGAGAGTTTGATTTCAAGCTTTCCATGGTGTAATTTATAGAGTTATCGTTCCTGATTTTCTGCCATTTGGTTGACATAGCATAACATTACTAAGCTTTGTTTCATTTCAACTAAATCTGATATGCAACCATGTATTGATTGTGTTCCATATCACCAGAGTTGTGATCACTAATGGTCTGTCCACTTTTCACAGCATGATTTTTAT
Organism: Unio delphinus; assembly: GCA_029339505.1. Classification (NCBI taxonomy): domain Eukaryota; kingdom Metazoa; phylum Mollusca; class Bivalvia; order Unionida; family Unionidae; genus Unio; species Unio delphinus. The sequence continues at coordinate 6,458,126 of JAQISU010000196.1, read as the reverse complement.
TTCATATTTATACGCACCTTTTTATTGACAAGACCTTCAACGAGTTTGATATTCAGCATTCTACATTATAATTTGGAAAGAGTTATGGCCCCTAAATGTACATCTTCTCTAATCTCAACATTGTTTTCCCTATTGAAGTTCTTACATTTATCTCCTGAAGGATGCATACTGTGCCAGTGTCCGCTGACAATGGAAAACATTCATGTCAACTTCCACTCTGTGCAACAGAAGTATTTTCATGTGAACAGCATGTAGAAACCGTATAGTAACATTCTACTTGAGAATGCAGTTTATATAACACATTTTTACAATATGTTTTATGGATTTTATGTCTGTTATCTTTATCTATTATTTTATATACATTTTACAGAATTTAAAATCTTTTAAATTTTATATTTTGATCAAGTGTTGCATATTTATTTTTGTTCAGGAGGGTTTTTATTTCTGAATTATTTTAGCTATTCTTCTTTCCTACATTTTTCTCACTCGGCTTTAGTTGGCTCCGTACAGCTAAGCTGAGGTACTATATAATGTTACTAAATACTGTTTAAGAATCTGCCGAGCAATAGCTTCTGGATCTTTCCCTGCTCCCAGGGCTTGTACCCAGGGTCAGAACTTAGAAATGTATTTTAGTCCAACACCTGAAAAACACATACACTTCCATGAGATGGGAAATGTTTTTATGCATTAGCATAGCTTCCTGTGTCAATTTTTACTTCCTGGTTTCATGTACTAAGGAGCATAACTTGGAAAGCATTGAGATTTCCACCCAATGATTGTATACACAGTACACTTTCTTGGCATAGAAAAGTTATGTAACTAGTTTTGGCCTCTCAGCCTCTCTCTCACTCTATGTTCCCCCTGGTCACTTGCTTCTGGGCCATAACTTGGAAACTGCATAGCATTACTCCAAAAGGATTTATGTTCTTTTGCATAGTAAGGGACAGTATTTTCAAGAAACAAGCATAAAGACATAGGGCAGAAAATAATAACATAAAATACCTAGTGTTTAGCAAATCCTTACAGATTCATATATAGACAGTGATCTGAATTTACACAATCACAGTAATGTTTCTTTTTATGGACATTTTTGGAATGTATCTGACAAAAGTGGATGTGTGTGTGTGTGTATATATATATATATATATATATATATATATATATATATATATATATATCAGATCTTTTACACAATTGTTATTTAGAGATAATTTTAAAAAATTCTTTACAAAAATCTAAGTACAACAATTAAGCAAACACCATTTGACATACACAACTTAAATTTTGCAGGGTTATTTGTACTTTATACAGTTTAACTATTTTGTGCTTCGACTGTTTTTGACACCGTGATTAAACAAATGAGGTCAAAAGTAGGTAGCAGTGACCTACAATTTTATCTTGTAGTAATGACATTATATGAACTATAATGTAGTTCATTATAGTCTTGTCATTATCAGAGAGTGTACTATATGGCGTTAATGAACAGTGTTAAACTGAGGGATTAATTTAGATTTTAACAGGTTTCTTTTTTTTAACTAAAAGCCAATAAAGCTGTCGTTATTCTAATTGATGATGTTGATATTATTGTTATTGTTATTGTTATTGTTATTGTTATTGCAGGTCCAACAGGTCCAAGTGTTGCTGGATATTTAACTGCAGGTTCTCGTACCACCTTACCAGATGCTCCACCCCCGCTAGATACTTCTCATCATGATGGTCATCAAGATGAACATTGAAATATACCAGCATTATACAAAGTATATGTGACTTCATTGAAACATACCAGCATTATACAAAGTATGTGTGACTTATTGTCGCTCTACCAAGCTGGAAGTTGACTGTTAAGAAAGTTTTTCATTTCAAGGAAGGACTGTGTATGTGGTTTCATTTCTGATGGCCAGGAGGAGAAAAGTTTGCCTCAAAACTCTTTAATTTCAAAATTAATAATTGAACAATAGGTTAATCAACCATCTTAGATATAGAATGAGGTATATTAATAGTTATTGGTTCATATAAACCAGGCATTTATCAGTACTTTTCATCTTTTATGAATTTATTTTTTCATCTTTATATATTTGTTTATTATGCCAGCTGTTGTGTGGCAAACTTTCAGTAATTATGTCAGAAAAAATTGAAAGTACAAGTTCTTGCAAGAAATAAAGAGAGATAAATAGTTCAGTATCTAGGCGATTCATAAAAGAGTTGTATATCCTGGGATTTCATAAAAGAGTTGCTTGTCCCAGGATTCCATGTTCTGGGATTTTATCAAAGACAATTTTATGCTCAAGTCATTTATCATTGCACGGCATGTCTGTCATAGCAGCAGTAGATGTAAAAGAGATAATGAATGAAAAACAGTAAATTAAAAAAAATAATGAAAAGGATTAATGCACAAGTGCAGGTATGATTAGGCTGACAATTAACAGTAATTAACAGTAATTGGTTAATATTGATCTTTCAGTGGACATTTCATTTCCTGTAGCTTATTACTTTAAACTCCTTGAAAGACATTTTATTTGTTTTGCACTGTTCATGGGCAAAACATGGAATTCCATGTAACCTTTTTTGTTTTAGGTAAAAGCCTATGTGGTCAAGGCTTGTTTGAATAAATTTTCCCAACATTGGTTTTTGTAAATAAAACAAAACAACCAAAATAAAATAAAAATTGAAATACATGTGATTTTTATTTTCAAGTTTAAGATTTTCTGCTTTGTATATATTGAGAGATGTCAGAACGCAGTTGACCAGTTGTCATGTTTGCATTCTTTGGTCTTCCTGTTCATGGACAACTCCAGTATTATCTTGCTACTATTCTGTACAGGAAAGCCATATAGGTGTAATGTGTTACAAGAAACGATGTCTTATAGTGAAATACGTTAAATAAAGGGAGTTATTCAAATGTGCTTTATTACAAGTGCAGTCATCTAATACAGAGGTAGGTTCAACACTGGGGAGTCATAAAAGTCTGCTTGTGTTGGGAGTGAGGTCATGTTGTGTTGAGGTAGGTTCATTATGTGAGGTCATGTTGTGTTGAGGTAGTTTCATTATGTGAGGTCATGTTGTGTTGAGGTATATTCATTATGGGGGAGCCATAATAGGTTACTGTATCATGAGTGATATTGTCTTGTATTGAGGTAGGTTTAGTAACTGAACTAAATTCATGTAAAGTAAATGGATCTATGAATATACCCATCTTATATAAGCATGGTCTGAACAATATTGCAGTATCCTTGAAATGTCCTTTAGCTTCTTGAAAAAGACTCCTTGAATTCTTTGCAAAACTCCAATATTTGATTTCATTACAAAACATTAAAAACTTAAAATTATAAAATATGTCAGATTTTTAATTCTGAGTGGTGTCTATTTACATATTTTCTAAAAAATAATAAATAAATAAGGATTAAACTTAGTAAATCAAATAACAAATGACATGGGTAGTTACCAGACGGACTAATAAATCTTTGCTGTTGTGACACATAAATTAGTCTTGTTTTACTTTCTGATACCTTTATACCTGTTTATTAGAAAAATTAATAAATTCTGTTTGGCAAGAAGAAAAAAAAAATTGAAAATGTTTGGAAGTCCTTGTAAACCAGCTCTTCAGACTGCAAAACCATATATGAGGAAGCATGGTAAATTGTGAAACTTCACATTGAGGAATCACTATACATGGACAATTCCAACAGAAAAAAGACTGAGTAATCTTGGAAATGTTATTGTACATCATCTTCAGTAGTCATTTTGTTTATTTGTGATGAAAATCTGTTAAATTATTTGTATAACTTCCAACAGTTCGTAGCTCGGACACTATTAATGAACACATAACTCATATGACAGACATAGCTAAGACAAAACGTCTAACAGATACATAGCTCAGACATCTGACAGACACAAGCTCAGACACAACATCTGACAGACACAGCTCAGGCACACACACATCTTAGACACAACATATGACAGACATAGTTTAGACATATCTGACAGACACGGCTCAGGCACAAACACATCTTAGACTCAACATCTGATAGACACAGCTCAGGCACACACACATCATAAACACAACATCTGACAGACATAGCTTAGACATATCTGACAGAGGCATACATATCTTTGACACAACATCTGACAGAAGCACTGCTCAGACACAACATCTAATAAACACATAATTCAGACACACTACCCTGTACATTTCTGCAATAACTTCATGAAACTGTTTTGTCTTAGAACAGATCTTGTTTATAATATTATGATATAATGTTAAATTCTAGTGGAAAATAATACAAGCTGTAACAGATTATGGCAGCTTCCTGGTACAGAAAGTTCCTTAAATGCATAGACTTTGTACATCTTAGCCTGGCTCTATAGCAGCCATCTATTAATCAGGACATTTTGTCTGCAGTTTTTGAGTGACTTAACAAAACTGGTTTGATTGAAAATTTACAATTCCTTAAAAACTTTAATTCCACCAGTTAATACCAAGACAAATGTTTCACTGTGCTGATAATGTCTAAAGTTTGTATTCTAATATGCTAGGTGTTTCTGTCTTTCTTGCATAATAATTATTATAGCAATGTTCAAACGATAGACACTTGCATAATAATTATTATAGCAATGTTCAAACAATAGACAACACATACTGGGGATGCTTTTCTTTTATAATGCATTTGTTCTTTTTTGCATTAAGTTATTTTTTAATTCGTTTTCAGAGTCAGGTCTTCATGTTATTACCAAAAACCAAGCTTAATCTTGTTTAAAAAGATTTGGTTGCTGGTACAGTGAGACTATATTGGAACCTTTCAGAAGCAGGAAAAATAACGGGGGATTTGCATTAGCTTTGACTATTTTTTTTCCCTTTGCCATTTCACATGTGCAGTCTTTTTCACACAAGATATTTATTAAATATGCAATATTGGTTATTGTGCATAATGTTTGATTCTGGTTTGTTATTATTGATGCCACTAAAACACTTGTGTGTTCATTAGTACTTTCAAGACTGGACTATTGTAACTCAGTTCTGTCTGGTTCGTCTCAATATCTACTCCAGAAACTTCAAAACGTTCAAAACTCTGCTGCTTGGATCATCCTTAGAGTACATCGATCAGAGCACACCTCCCTCATGCTGTCCCCTACACTGGCTATCCATTTGATCCAGAATCAAACACAAAATTTGTTCTCTGTCCTATGTTTCACTGACAGACTCCAGTCCAGCATACCTATCCAGCCTCACCCATGTATGCTCCTCTTCGGACAAACATTTACTCATTATTCCCATGATGAAAAGAAAGTCATACGAACAACATTCTTTTGCATACCAGGGCCCAGCACCATGGAATGAATTGCTTATTGAAATTAGACACAAAGACAGTGATCCCTATCAAGAGTGCTCATAAAACTCACCTTTTTCAACTACAAGAACAAAAAGACCTAATAATGTTTCCTACATTTAATATCTTTAGCATTTTTTTATGTTTTCTAATTTCATGGTGTTTGTTTTTGGTTTTGATTTTTGTAGTCATATCAATATAGATGTTGTAAAGCTCTGAGAGCTTCTAAAGATTAGGTGCTATACAAAGTCCTGATTATTGTTATTATTACTGTACGGATTAGTTCTAACAAACTGTATACATCCAGATCTGTCATTGGATAATGTAATGGTAGATCTGGGTCTCTGTAGACTGCATTTGACTTGCATGCAGTTATATATGGTACAATGTTATAAAAGCACTGATTACTGAGGCATGTAACTATGTTCTATGTTTATATATATATATATATCTATAAAGCCAAAAACTACCAATAAGTTACAGTTATCATTAATAGTACTTACTATTTGATTAAAATAATTAGCTTTTAGAAAATTCGACAGTATGTAAGCTCCAGATGAACAAATAAAGAGAAGACTAACATATTTCGTTCAATGACAAAATACTTGCGTGTACTTAATAACGCTTTGCTGGTCAGTGTTTATTGCAGCAATCATACAAGTAAGCATTCTTGTTCTGCCAATAAAGTATCAACAATTCTCTAACTGACCACGCATTTGCATGACTTTTAGGTTATCTTTTGGCTTTCAGTTTGGACATTTTTGGTTTTTGTGGCAGCTCTTGATTGAAATAAATTTAACTGTTCTAATTTCATTTTCCTGTAAGCAAACCAAAACTTAGATGGTTACTCATTTAATAACCGTTGTCCACATTGCTGTCCATATTCGACGCTACAGTTCTCAATGGCATCACCTTAAAAATGTCTCATGACAATGTTCCTTATCCAACAATGTTATGGAAGTCATGGTTTCTGTAAACAGAATTAACAAGCATCACTTAATTGGCAATGGTAAATGTAAACGTTTTGCTGCAATATGACGATATCTATGTTCAGTAAAGCAAAATATTAAAATTAATGCAAAATAAATGTTACTTGTTTTAAAGGTATATAAATCACACCCTTGTTTAGGGCCCTTCATTATAAGATGGTTTCTGTTATAAAGGTAGCATGGTCATGAACTGCTAAGCTGCTCACTTGAACTAGAATGAGTAGCATACATCCTGATCAGCTGGGGCATAATGTAAAGGCTGGTCTGGGTCTACACAGATTGGCTGTCTAATATAATGGCTGGCCTGGGTCTACATAGATTGGCTATGTAATGTAACATAATGGCTGGTCTTGTTCTACACAGATTGGCTGTGTGATCTAATGTAATGGCTGGTCTGGGTCTACACAGATTGACTATGTAATGTAATATAATGCTGGTCTGGTTCTACAGATTGGCTGTTCAATGTAATGTGATGGCTGGTCTGGTTCTACACAGATTGGCTGTGTAATCTAATGTTATGTAATGGCTGGTCTGGGTCTACACAGATTGGCTGTGTAATCTAATGTAATGGCTGGTCTGGGTCTACACAGATTGGCTGTGTAATCTAATGTAATGGCTGATCTGGGTCTACACAAATTGGCTGTGTAATGTAATGTAATGGCTGGTCTGGGTCTACACAGATTGGTTGTTTAATTTAATGTAATGGCTGGTCTGGGTCTACACAGATTGGTTGTTCAATTTAATGTAATGGCTGGTCTGGGTCTACACAGATTGGCTGTGTAATGTAAGGTTAATATAATGTAATGGCTGGTCTGGGTATACACAGATTGGCTGTTCAATTTAATGTAATGCTTGGTCTGGGTCTTCACAGATTGCTGTTAAGTGCTTGTTATGTGCAAATAATCATAGCTACGTATTCCCCTATATAGACCTTGATATTTTTGTTCATAATGTAAAATCTGATTTCATTCAATGCACAATACTCTTATGTATGAATTATATACAAGTAATATAGTATAGTACTCTCCAACATGGTTCTTGATCTGCCTGCACATTTAAAATCAGATCTCATTCTGTGCCAGGTTATTGTTAAGTTTATGTTATACACAAGTAAACATTACATTACTCACAAATGTGGACCCTGCCTATGCATTATGTAACTTAGATTTAATTCACATCCAGTCACTGTTAGGTTTGTTACACACAGGTGACTCCCCCACTATAATGCTGTTCATTAGAGTCTTGTACCTCTTCCGTATGTGTTCTCTCTAAGATATACACTACTAGAAGTCCAGAGTGTCATCTTGTACTACTGTATTCTTTTAGAAGACTAGTAAGTTCGTTTGCATTGCATATCTTGTCAATCAATACATCTTGTACCTTCAAGATGTATTCCTATGGTATACACTGCTAGAAGCCCAGTAAAGCCACTTGTACTGCTACATGTTGTTAGAAGTCCAGTATGTCCTCTTGTGCCGCCAGATATTTTCAGTAAATACACCTTGTATCCCACAAGATATATTCTTCAGAAGGTATGCAATACTAGAAGTCCAACATGCCCCCTTGCACTGCTTTAGTTAGAAGTCCATTAATTTCTCTTGCACTGCCATATCTTGTACCATGTCAAGATGTATTCTTCATAGATATACATGGCTTGTACAAGTCCAGTAAGTCCTCTTGAATTCCCATATATTGTCAGTCGGTACATCTTGTAACATGTCAAGATGTATATTCTTCATAGATATACATGGCTTGTAGAAGTACAGTAAGTTCTCTTGCACTCCCATATATTGTAAGTCAGTACATCTTGAACCCTGTCAAGATGTATTCTTCATAGATATACACTGCTTGTAGAAGTACAGTAAGTTCTCTTGCACTGCTGTATATTGTCAGTCAGTAAGTACATCTTGAATCTTCACAAAACAAAAGTCACTTTATAGCAACAGATACAAATATTTTCATTTACATATGTGATCCTTGTCAGGTGATTTTATAAATCATGCTAAGATACATGTTTTCAATTATTGAAGGTCATTTGTTATATTAGTCCATTAATCCAACCATTCCAATTATATTTGCTTTAGTATATTAGCTTTTACTGAATGCAATGAAAATTTAAGCACAATAATGAATTAATTAAGGAAGCAATTAGTCCACTCACATGATCTCGTAAAATTTGTATGACATATACTGATATAGTATATCTTGATATTACAAATCTGTTTTATTCTTGCAAACCAGCGTGATCTATGATTATTGTGTGGAATAAATGTGTATGGAATAAATGTGTCTCTGCATGGTTCAATTTCGTACATATTTTAAATACGTTCACAATGTGTTCATCTTCACACATTCAAGGTACCCTGTTTTGACATGAATAGATGGCTTGATGGATAGATGTACAGAATGAATCTAACATTAAATTTTGTGGGGAAATATATAGTTAGGTTTAAGAAGAAACCCCAAGGGTGCAAAATGTAAACGTGTAACTTTGAGTAACAATGTTAATTGTTATTCTGTGCGTCTTACCTCACATAGTTCAGCAATGTTGACAAGCATTTTTCCTTGACATTTTAATATTTGTAGTTTGTTTCAGTGTTGTTGGAATGTACAGTTATAATTTATGTACATTTTCATAGTAAATTTGTCTTGTTGCTTTTACACTCACTTTGTAAGCATTGTTATGTACAAGATAACCTTGTTATATAGTGGTGGTTGACTGTGGTATGTACTAGACTGGTATAGCGAGAATGATCAAAATTCTGTGAACAAGTATTGAAGAGGTTGAGATGAACAACATACCAGTCAAACATTTAAATTATTTTATTACCTGCCAATTTTATATAATAGTCTTGATTATGCTGATACAATGAAAATTAATTATTGCTGTGTAGGGACAACAATTATGATATGTAAGCTATATGAGACTTCACTTAATTATTTGTATCTCGTTGTCAGAGTGGAAGTTTTTGGGTACTATAAGGGACTTCTGAGACACAACATTGGGAACCATAATGTGTTATGTTGTCAGAATTCATCCAGCAATGAAGCACATGTAGTACGTTACTTTCCTCAGCGAATTCAATTTTAGTTTTTAGGTACCTCTTTTCGTGAAGGTCTTAGTTGCTTTAGACAAAAATTGTTAATACCCCCCCCCCCAAAAAAATAACTCTGTTAATACCTAATAAACAATAATCCATCTGTTAATACCTAATAATATTCTATCTGTGGTCTCAGTAGAGCATCCCTCCCCATTATTCACAAAAATGTAAATACCAGTGGAAAATGTTAATTTTGCTAAACCATGAAAATTTAAACCCACAGAAAGTAAATGAATTGAGAATAATATAAGATTTTGTAATATCCTAATAGTTATGAATAAAGTTCAAAGAACATTAAATTTCTTTCACTCTCAATATGATTTATGCATTCACTCAGCCAATGCTATCATAACAAAATAGTCCAATGATTAGAGACATGTTTTATTATTATTATTATTATTATTATTATTATTATTATTATTATTATTATTATTCTCTAGTCAAACTGAAATAAATTTTCATCATTTTACATAGAGATGGTAATTTTCTGCAGAGGTGAATAAGTCAAGTTTAACCTCTTTTTGATGCTCAATATTTGCATGTTTTATTTCTTCAAAATGGCAATGTATAACATATATACATAAAATACATGGGTACCTCATTATAACACTTCAGGTGAAGTAGCGAAGAGGTATCATATTGTGTGTTCAACTTTCCATGACACTGTTTAGGGACACCAGGAAAGTGTACAGTGTAAAACGAACTTATATTGTGGTACATTATGTGAAGAAATGTAATTCATCTGGTGCAAATAGATCAGTAAATATGACCATGATATATCATGAATTGTGTTATAATGACCATGCTGTATCACAGATTGTGTTATAATGACCATGCTGTATCATTGATTATGTTATAATACCATGATATATCATGAATTGTGTTATAATGACCATGCTGTATCACAGATTGTGTTATAATGACCAATGCTGTATCATGGATTATGTTATAATACCATGTTATATCTTGAATTATGTTATGATGACCATGCTGTATTACAGATTGTGTTATAATGACCATTCTTTATCATGGATTATGTTATAATACCATGTTATATCATGAATTATGTTATAATGACCATGTTATATCATGGATTGTTATAATGACCATGCTGTATCATGGATTATGTTATATTTCCATGTTATGCCATGGATATGTTAAAATTACCATGTTATAACATGGATTGTTGTAATGACCTTGTCATTGATTGTGCTATATGACTATGTTATATCATGAATTATGTTATAATGACCATGTTATATTGTTGATTGTGTTATAGTGACCATGCTGTATCATGGTTATGTTATATTACCATGTTATGCCATGGATTATGTCATAATTACCATGATATATCATGGATTGTTATAATGACCTTGCTGTGTCATGGATTGTGCTATATCACCATGTTTTATTGTGGATTGTGTTATAATGAGGTGGTTTATAATGATGGTCCACTGTACATACAGGAGAACTTTCTTAACACAACCAATTCAAAATTCTCCAGAATATAAAACTGTATTACTCATGTCTTCACCCGACCCTACCCTACTCAACCCAGCCAAGTGCAAGTCATATTATTTATTACTTTATCATTTCTCGTTCACCCTTAGCGGCAACTTATGGCTAAAGCACAATAGTGAAGGAATCAACCAGATTATTGAGGCATAGATTACTTTTTGAATGCAAGTGTCAGTTCCATAATTGAAATGAACTGCAATCTTTATTTCTAACCTGGTTCGCAATCAGTGCTTTTAAATAAAATAAAGCCAAACTAGTACGAGACCATTATCAAATATTTGTCTCCTGATACCTATTTTCACTCTGCTGCTTCAGCTTTATTTTGCATTTCTTAATGATTGTAATGCTTGGCTTTTCTTACCATAGCCTTTTTATTTCACATTTAAACTCCATGTTCTTTTACATCACTTTGAATGATCTTTTTTCTTTAGCTACAATACAAACGCTGTTAAACATTTAAGTTCATCATTAGTGCAATCAAACAGTGAAAGACTGAACATTATTATACTTATTTGTCTTGTCTCTTCCATCAGTTTACTTGATCATTTTCACAATATATGTTAGAGAAAAACATTTTGCAAATTATGTCGAGGTATTTTAGTCAATTTTTTTTGTTTGTAAAGATTGTTATACATAATGTACATTATCTAGCAATATTCTTAGATTCATCAAGTGCATTTGAGAGAATAAATGGTGTAACCTGATTTGTAAATTTACTTGAACAAATAAATCACAAGGTGTAAAATGACATGAATAAATATAATTAAATTTGCTTTACATGTTTTGGTGTGATTTTTTTTTAAGTACTCAGGCCATAAGACTAAATGAGCTTACAATAATACTCAGGCCATAAGACTAAATGAGCTTACAATAATACTCAGGCCATAAAACTAAATGAGCTTACAATTATACTCAGGCCATAAGACTAAATGAGCTTATGATAACACTCAGGCCATAAAACTAAATGAGCTTACCATAATACTCAGGCCATAAGACTAAATGAGCTTATGATAATACTCAGGCCATAAGACTAAATAAGCTTACCATAATACTCAGGCCATAAGACTAAATGAGCTTACAATAATACTCAGGCCATAAGACTAAATGAGCTTATGATAATACTCAGGCCATAAAACTAAATGAGCTTACAATTATACTCAGGCCATAAGACTAAATGAGCTTACGATAATACTCAGGCCATAAGACTAAATGAGCTTACAATAATACTCAGGCCATAAGACTAAATGGTCTTACCATAATACTCAGGCCATAAGACTAAATGAGCTTACCATAATACTCAGGCCATAAGACTAAATGAGCTTATGATAATACTCAGGCCATAAAACTAAATGAGCTTACAATAATACTCAGGCCATAAGACTAAATGAGCTTACCATAATACTCAGGCCATAAGACTAAATGAGCTTACAATAATACTCAGGCCATAAGACTAAATGAGCTTATGATAATACTCGGGCCATAAAACTAAATGAGCTTACGATTATACACAGGCCATAAGACTAAATGAGCTTACGATATGGTTCATCACCAATGCACAATTCTTATTTATCACTTCTAAAACCTACTGGCCAATTTACACTTGATTTTGCAGAGAATATTCTGGCATCAAGGCCGATCACGTTAATGTTAAAAACAAGAGCCCTATTACCTCCCAAACCCAGCCCTCCCAAAGACGAAAATTCATCTTTCCTGCGTATTATTATATGGAAAAGGGGCAACAACTATTGCCCATTACCTCAACTTGCTGCCTACAGGTGATACCAGTTTCAAGCTTTTGACAACATCATTCACTTTGCCTCAAAAGATCGATTAGAAATTTGTGCTACTTTTGGTCTCATCCATGGAGGATTTTATTATTTTCAGATGCATTAAGGATTATTCTACAAGTGATACAGGCCGCCCAGGTGGCCTAAGTGGTTAGAGCATCCAGGAGGTCATGGGTTTGAACCCAGGATTTGTAAATATGGTGCTAATAGCTGCCTCGCAAGGCACTCAGAATTAAGAGGTTAGTGTTAGGTACTGGTATCAGGATAATATGACGGTGGGACATAACATGATGCTCCATGTCTGCTGTATGATGCCCCAGTGCTAGACATCACTATAGAAACTGTCACACCGCAGATATTAATGTGATATAACTGAAAAAAAATTTAAAAATCCAAACCACACATAACAAATCATTTTTAAATTTGGTCATAATTATGTGAATTTTTCTTTTATGTGCACAGTTTCTGCGTTCTCTGATTGCATGGCTCTGCACAGCTACATTTGTATTGATATGTATTAAAGTTTGTTATGAGTCTATCCTCTTTAAAAGCTGTGTAACATTTAACAAATTCATTTATTTACCTAGAATACTGAAATGAGATAATAGAACTTTAAGGTATTGCAAATTAAATCCCACAGTAATTGCAGAATTACAGCCACAAATTCGAATAATTAAAAGTCTTTAATAAAATTCAGTAAAGTCTCAAAGTTATCCAAAACTGAAGGTGAAAACTGTTATAGCATATAGCGTTCTGATGTGTAAACAGCCTTTTGTTGATTCACCATAATTTATTTCCAGGTATAAAAATATACTATAAATTACAATGAATGTCTTTATCCAAGAATTTTATTAGAGCACTTTTGTATTTCCAGATAAATAACCACTTAAATTCAATAATTTGAAGAAAATAACATTCAGCCCAACATGTCACAACATAATACAACTTGAATGTGCTAGATATTGAAGCACAAGTTACCAATTCTTCACAATTACAAGATTATACAGTTCTCTACTTGACCTCAGGTCACAATTAGCATTTTCTATTATTTTTTTAATATTATTTATTATCTTTACCTAATGAAAAATAACCTTCTAGAATGTCCCTGATGTTTAGGAAAATCTGAAACCCTGAACGAAATAAACACATTTGCTTCATACACTAAGTGTACACTACCTTTCTTATGGCATAGTAGGTGTCTGATATTTTTAATGCAGTTAAGAATTCCATGCCCTGTGTATTGCATGTACAATGGGTACATTGTAGGCTATGTAAATAATGTGCTGCAGTTAGAGAATACGTGGTCAGTAGTTCTATGGAACACTGCAAGAAACAGGGAGTGACATGGGAAATCAAAATGACAAATATTACTGATGTTTTCAACATTTGAAAATCAAAGGACCGAAAGTACTGACATTCAACTTGTACTTACTCTTTGGCACGGCTGTTGGTGAATGTCATTACCCCTCGGGTGAATGAAGGACGATGTTGCTTCTTCTGCACCGTCAACACTGTATCTAGAGTTGCATTGTGCCATTTGGTACAGCAAGCAATGAGTTGATTTGCTCGGTAAAACTGCCTCCTCCTTCTGTCTTCTGTTTTAGTTAAAAAGTTCAACACTTTCAAGTAGTTTTCTCCAAATTTAAGAAGTTCTGATGGCATGAGGTTTAAAATTGACTTGCACGCGCCATGCCGTCTAACCACACTTCAGCTTTGATGCTATCTCAGCTTCCAACTGTATTCAGCATCCTTCAGCTCTTGATCCATAAAAATGTTCATTGACCGTATGGCCTATGTTACACATAGTTTTATGCTTCATCAAGTAGAGTTATGGAACACTGGCATTGCCTGGGATCGTATTGATGCCTAGCATTACCATTACTCTGGCAGAAGAGCCAGTCTACTCCCCCACATGACCGATCCGGTGGCCTAGTGGTTAGAGCGTCCGCCTCAGAAGCGCAAAGGGGCACCGAGTGGCCGAGTGGTCTAAAGCACTTTCCGTTACGGACCACTGCCATCTCACCTCTGTCTGCGTGGGTTCGAGTTATAGATTCGGCTAATGTAGTTATGTGAGAAAGCTTGCCAGTAGCTTCTCTAGTTCTTTCCAGGGGTTTTCCCGGGTTCTTCTTCCGCCAGTAATACTGGCCAACATGTATAGCCTATCGTGTGCTGAAAAATGGCGTTAAACCCTACAACAATAATCAGAAGCGCGAGGTCGTGGGTTCGATACCCGGTCTAGTCATACCTATGACCTAATTAAAATGGTACTAACAGCTGCCTCACTTGGCGCTCAGCATTAAGAGGCGAGTGCTAGGACTGGTCGGCCTGGTGTCAGGAAAATGTGACTGGGTGGGACATCATGCTACATGTCTGCAGCATGATGCCCCACTGCTAGACATCACTATAAGCTGCCTCATTGCAGACATCGTAGCGATATGACTGAAAAATTGTTAAAGCTACGTTAAAAATCCTAATCACACACACTACTCTCCCCACAGTCGGTATAAACCAAGCAAATTGCCAAAGTTCATCTGCCAAGTTTGGTATCCCATACATTTCCAACGCCTTTTGTTTTTCTGAGTATCATCCTTCAGCATTTGTTACAATCTCGCCTGTATAGACACCATTCTAAAATCTGCATGGATCTCATGGCACAAGTCAAGAACTTTGCTGTGGTTAATCTAACTGCTTAGATACGGTGAATAAAGATACTGTGCACACCACTCTAACGCTTGTTCACAGTATAGTGGCCACATCTTCATTGTTGAACTTTGTGTCTCTGGCGATTTTTATTTCTGGCTTGCAGACAAGGCCAGCAAATTAAATCCTGCCCTGACCCTGCAAGCCTACTTTTGGATTGCCTCTGCTATTCAGTGGCAAGATAAAGAAAATGCAGAGAAAGACAGTCCCACAAATGCACCTCCGTCTCTTTGAAAAGCAAACGTCGCCATATTCTTCGTCATTTATTCACCATTAATGACATGATGACCGGAGACAATGTCATTGAGATACGGGATCGTTTACTGCACAACAATAAGACAGCCGCGATCCAGATCCTATACATGAAGAGAATTGGCAAATAAATTTAGGAAGCACTAGTATCAAGGAAATAGGAAACAAAGTTGTTCTACCCCACGCCTCCACTCTAGTCATGTTGACTTGTGTCCCTGATCGTGCACAGAGCTCTTTGTCCATGTCATCAGTTTGTCAATCTGTGTATGGAGTTTGTCACGTATCACAACCTGGTTCGCCTTCCCACCATCAGGTGTTTCGAATCGCCACACTCACAAAATCCATTTCCAATACCAATTGAATCCACCATCAGGTGGTTCGAATCGCCACACTCACAGAATCCATTTCCAATTCAAATTGAATCGCAGAAAGTTTCTGCAACTCCTGGTTGTTCTATGCAGAAGTGGATCTTATGCCACAGGTTGTATATACAAGCCGAATTTTCAGATGACTTTGCTATCTGAAAGGCGTCTCTTTTCCGTGTCATTCAATTGCACTATTATCAAAGCGAGTGAGTTAGTATCATTCTTAGACCAGTGGCACAACGAAGGTTGAAACATGACAGGAATTTCCCATTGAACAGCCACACCAAGATATGATAATGTGTACAAGCGCTAACACCTGTGGTTTAGGAAACCATCTGTTACCAAACCTAGATACTGTCAACAACATATGGGATCTGGAGGACAAAGATCGTCTCGTTAATCTCTTGGAGATGAAAGATGGCATACATACAGAGCCTTTCATTTTTATTTTGCAACCATCATGTCAAGACAATGCTCATCATGTCAGGCAATTTAGGGATGGTAACATACCTCCACAAACAGGATGTTACCAAAGCAGCCTAACGCTACATTCTGGTCTGTGAATTCCACTATTGGTATGCAAACCGTAACACTAACATCGAGATCAGATATATTCCCAGCAAACTCGGCCTGTTGGCAGATTCTCTTTTGCGGAATCATATCTTATTGGTGTGAAAAGCGTTGCTGTTGTTGTAGGGTTTGAACGCCATTTTTCAGCATACGATAAGGCTATACATGCTAGTATTAATGGTGGACGAAGAACACGGGAAAAACCCAGAATGTACCACCAACCCACGGGAAGCTACTGGAAAGTTTTCTCACATATCCACATTTACCGAATCCGAGACTCGAACCCACGCAGAAAGTTGCGACGACAGTGATCCATAACGGAGAGCGTTTTAGACCACTCGGCCACTCGGGACCCCTGTGCAAACCGTAACACTAACATCAAGATCAGATATATTCCCAGCAAACTCGGCCTGTTTGGCAGACTCTCCTTTGCTGAATCGTCCCTCCATCCATCGGTCTTTCATCGGATTTGCATGCTATGGCAGCATCTGATGATCGCTCTATTAGAACCAGGTGAAATCAGAAACTTTTCACCTTCATTTCCCCAGGACCAGATCACAAGACTTAGTCCATTAACCGTCTTTCTTCTCAGTTGGGAGGTTCTGTGTTCTTTTGGCTCACCACACGATCTCAGTTCTTAAGATTATATAGAAACTGAGGTGCCAAAAGTGCGAAAACATTGTCATTGCCCCTCTCGATTTAAGGGTAGATTTACCTAGAAAGATCCTGACCAGGCCTAATTTTCTAAAAAATCAGACGTGTTCCATCCTTGCTTAGACCATTTTTTCCTTCACACTTATCTCTTGTTCGATGAGCATTGCAGTAGAAACATATAGACCCTTCACTAGAGGCCAACCTAAATTTGGTTTCGGTTTCGGCGCCGAAAGTTGTCAAATGGCCTCTTTCGGCAAAGTTTCTGTTTCAGCCGAAGGCAAAAAGTTAGCTTTCGGTTTTCTTTCGGTTTCGGCCGAAACTGATATTGACTTTTGGTCATCAGCTGAAGATCTATTTTAACTTTTAGGATGCAACGCTTGTGCTGCGTCTATTACTTTGCTTGACGGCCAGTCAGTCACGCTAGGCAATTTGACATTGATCGAAGTCCTTTTACTGCAGGCTCTGAATGAATACTTCTAGATTAGTTTTTAATTAGTGTAGCATTGCATCAAGACCCATGCCTATTTAATAAATCTTGTGTTCGGCAACTTCGGTTTATCTTTCGGTTTCGGTTTTGGCCGAAGGTGTAGTTAAACTTTCGGTTTCGGCTTCAGCTTCGGTTTCGGCCGAAAGTCAATTTATAACTTTCAGTCTGGTTTTGTTTTCGGCCGAAACCAGAAATTTAGTTTCAGTCGGCCTGTACCCTTCAATCGTAGAATGTTATCCACCTCAAAGGTTCAGTAAGAGAAGTGGCGCATTTTCAAGGACGGATGCAAAGCCAAACACTATGAGTCTTGCCTGCCTCAGACTCACAAGTAGCTGACGTTTTCTCTGCCTGATCAAGGAAAAAGGTTGATTCCATTTACTATTAAGGGCATATCACATCATCATGGTAGGGAGGATCTTGGTCATAGCAAATACTTCTCTGACATGTCCAATTTTGTCTTCATAAGCTGAACTCACGTTGGTTTCTTAAGTTGGAATCTATCATTTGTTCTGACTTGCCTGAATTGAAACACATTCAAGCCTTTAGTCATGACCTCTCTGCAGTTCCTTTCATACACGACTCATTTCCTGATAGCGTTCGCTTCTGCATGCAGAGTCTGTGATTTACATTTCTCTGCTGGTGAAGTTTACCTTCAGTTTCGGCAGTATATATGACCCAACCTGGTTTCGTTGCCAGGGATTTGATGCCATCAGTGGGCGATCGAAAAAGTCATCATACAGCCACTCGTTTATTGACACAAAACATATATGACCTGTTACACTAGCTCATTCTTTATCTGAAGTGGTTTGAATTGGATTGCGGAGCTCAAAGATGTATCTTTCTCCCAGATAAACCCGGGCAAGAGGATATAACCCCCGAGCTATTTCATCCTGGCTGATATGGGTAATACCCACAGCATGCTCAGATATATCACTTGAACAAAGTAGCATAATGAAGATCTCTGCTCATGAAATAAAGTCATCTTTATGATTCTTGCCTTGACAGTCATTTCTGTATACAAAAAATATCGCCGATGCCATCTACGTGCATGCAGTCACCATTTCGAGTTTCACGAGACTTGGCTCCAAAGCGACAAACTCGGGATCTGGTAGATCCGTTCTCCATAGCATAAGTGGATAGCAGACCCAACTGACGTCAGCACAAACTCCAGACGAGCACTCTGCACAAATTACGCTGAATTTGCACGAAAATTTTAAATGGTAACAAACAACTATTATATCATCTTCCCAGACTTAAATATGTCACCTCCGGTTGTGCTGCTCCAAGTTAAGAGAGTGTGTTAACATTGTTATGGGTAATCCAATCTTAATCCCCGAGCTTAATTGAGATATGGGTAGGATACTCAACACTCCCTGCACTTACGACATAGTCTCCAAAGTTAATGTGATTGGGGAACATTATTAGCGTAGAAAGCAACTTTTTCAGTCAACGATGAATCTCTGTAAATACTTACCTGATTGTATTATTTTAATGTCCTCCCATTCTCCAAGGGGATGTAATGAGCAATTGTTAATTGTTATTACACTTTATATATATATATATATATATATATATATATATATATATATATATATATATATATATATATATATATATATATATATATATATATATATATATATAGGGAATGATGGATTCGAGAGGTAGTAGGACTTGTTTTCCTAACGTTACTATGATAAGGTAAGTATTCTAAGAGAAACAATTTACTGAAAATCCAAGTTATTTTTTATGAGTACTTTGTTTTTTCAATTAATAAATATTCTGAATAAATAAACTCCAGCCCAAATGACATACTTAACACAACATCGTTTATTCTTCAAAATCTTATAATATAAATAAATAACTTTTCCATTAACAAGATTAAATAGTCCTCTACCCGACCAGAAGTCACAATCAAGCATTATCAAAAATTATGACCTAATGGAGAATTAATTCTTGAATGTTTCAAATATATACAAGATAAAATTGCAGTTAAAACTAGAATGTATGTTACTAAAATTATAATAACGAATATGGAAAACACAATGTCCTTGACTCAGACCAAATTAATCATGTTTATTTCTATTAATAATAATTCTAGTATTAATCCTATACTCAGAGATAAAAAAAATATTAGATATGTATTAGTTGTTTATATAATAACAAAATTGATTATTCATGTCAGGTAGAAAATGAACTTGATTTTGGACAAGGTTAAGTCCGAAATACAATTATCCATAGCTAATAATGAAATAAATACTAAAACTATCACACAATGCAAATTAAAAATAGAACACATGAACTTCGGAAGATCTATAAAGAAAGTAAAAATAAAAAGAATCTGAAGAATATTTTACACAAATGAGTATACCCGCAAAAGAGAAACAACTCGCCAATTGAAGTGAGTGAAATATTTGATGATGTTAAGATTTGTTTGCTGGAATGGTGATGATATCCACGAGCAAGCCATTACACAAATGTTTTTTTTTTTTTGGGTCATTACATAAAACACAACGATACACAGATGTAAGCTAATTTGTGATAGGTTCGGCAATCAGTCCACTAAAAAAACAAGATAATTTGTGTAAGAAATAATTTTTGACGTTGCAGAGAAGGAGAACAAGTTTCAAAAGCTATTAGAAAAAGCTACGAAGCAAAAGGTATCAAAGAAATTTACCAGCGCTCTGAGAAATCCTGTATTATTGGATATCAGAACAATCCAGATGATTTTGCTTTGTCGTGTCATTTAACATTATTTGGACTGGTGACAAGTTGGAATATACTTTATTCGCGTTTGCACATGATTTTGATGATACCGGAGATAACGATTTTCTTCTTCTTCGGAGAACGGCTTTTTTAACACTTCAGGTAGTCATAGAGTCGCGAAATGGATAATGGTCAGAGAACTAAGGTCACCAATGGCTATGAAGACTTTTTAAGCTCATGAACAGAGCCGTGTTTAGCGAAAACGATGACCGAATAACCATTCAACGAGTGTGCGATCAAATCGCTTCACAGTAGCTTGATTACGATGTACATTGACATGTCCAGAACGTTCTATAAGCAACAGATCCAATAAATTCTTTGTTATGATCCATTTGTAACAACCTTGGTCATGTAAGTGACCAGAGTGTATAAATGCTTGTGATGGTATATGTGACACTTGCATAATCTTTTGATGTCAACGGCTACGCTTTTTTGTCTATGCTGGCTACATCAACAATGGTAACACATACTTGTATATGCGTAAACAACGTTGGCTATCGCATAAACGATCATGTGGAAGAAACAACAAATCAGTTTGATGGATCTCATTTGTTTGGACATCGAACCAAACACATGACATTTTTCTTGGTACCGGTAAGTAAATTTGTCACAGGGCTTATTTGGCCATCTATGTTCGACCCAATCCCATGAATAGTCTTTTCTGCATTGACTAACCTTTCTTCGGCGGCTTCATCGCTCCAGTACCTACTTGGGATATATATATATATATATATATATATATATATATATATATATATATATATATATATATATATATATATATATATATATATATATATATATTATTTTGTATAATGTTCAGCTTTTGTGTAAATTGTTTGTTTGCATAATTAGTTTTTAAAGAGTGAACTTTGTCCACGTGAGGCTTTGCCTACATTGGCAATATTGGCTTTCATACCAACGTTAAATACCCATATTGCGATTCATTCTCCCGATATTGGATCAATCATGCAAGTCGTGGATGAGATCTACGTCAACGTGTTGATGTGAGCTGATATCAGTGGATGCTTTATAAGCAAGGTCATGTCAGTAACACGCAGCATCAACGCGGTTGATAGGTGCTTCACCAGACTTTCGTTGGTTGTTAGAATCAAGCCGTATATCTAGTCATATACCAGTCCCACGATAATTGTAAAATGGAAGGTGTTTTTACCAGGATATTCACTCCATGGCGTTCCCGGTAAATTTGTTAATGCAGCCACGATATATCTGAATCGTTCCCTTCTACAACCTTATAGGAAGGTGAGAGACACCTCAGTCAGCGATACAACCTCTTGAAGAACACGACATTGAATAACGTAGTATCATTTATTTTCGTTGGGCTAACATTTCATGGTTTTGTATTTTAAAAAAGGGCATTTGCGTGGGTATTTATATTCGTGGTTTTGCCTGTCAAAGTTCACTCACCATTATTGATGGCTATCAACGAACCACTGTCGTTTTGCAATTTGCCGCCATTCATACAGGGCCTGTGGTCACTTTTCAGCTCAGATTTCTTACAGATGAATAAATGTCCCTGACACGAATGATCAAAAATTCAATGGATAGATGAAGATAGCAGCTAAAAATATTTAAAACAAAAAAATATTTAAAAAAAAAAAAATATTTAAAAATATTTAAAAATATTTAAAACATTATCACAGCTATTCGACAACAGTGTTATAACGCCGCCATCTTGAAACGAAATAAGTTTGTTTTTTATATAAAAAAAAACTTAAAACATCTCATGCTAACATTCAAGATATTATTGTCAAGTTGAAAGGCTCTGTAGCAAATAAACGTTCCAAACAAATTATCGAAACGAAACAACAGCTGTGAGATGAAAATACCAAGAGAACCGAGTTGATCATAAAATACAAACGCACTTGTTTCGTCGTAGAAGCTATTTTGTGGTCTTGCTAAACCGACGACTGCTGATGTTGGTGTATCTGGAATCACGGCAACTTCAACCATTACAGGTGAACCAATCGGACTTATTGTCGGGACTATATCAATATTAACCGGTGTATTTGGTGGTGCTAGCGAACTAAATTTGATGTGACAACATTCCCAATTATGCGTCTAATTGTTGCCATCCCAAAGAACAGTCTCCATACGATCAGTATACTGTATGAACTCAAATCACAATTAATTTTGTTATATGGGCTCTACGTTTGCTTACGAGTATTGAACGCTTCACTCTGTGCCATTCAATACAAATAATATGTTAATCTAAATTACCTTCAAAGAGTAATTCACGGTGAAATTATTGTCTTCGTTCACCGGCATTTCTTTGAGAGACTGGACTGTAGACAAAGCAATGTGAAATGGAACACAGCTTTCACTTCTTGATGATCACCAAGGCCTTATTACTCATTCCATATTGTCTCTGAAACAGAAACATCCACACTATAAGCTCATACGTATTACCTTGAAATTCATGCCAAGAATGCCTAAATCAGTCCAAGTCCTAGGGCAAGGCGAACGAGGCAACCGCCTTGGTTCCCGCTCGTTCATGAAATAAACTCCGTAATGGAATTTTGTTTAGTTGGGGCCACGCGCTCAGCATTCGGTTATGCATATTCTAGGTCTGGGCCTGAGCAGCAGAGAGGGTGAATCAGACAACTTTATAGAGGCGTCTATTTGGTAACTTAAGGCCTCCTACGAAAACGAAACAATTAACGTGACGAAGAAGAAAAAAACAGAACTAAGGTTTCTGACTAACCGAGACGCATGTTCGTTATCACACCTTCTCTGTTGCTACGAATTAAATCATATCATATAAAATAATGGTAGGAGAATCATTAAGAACTAGATTAGCACGAGAAAAAGTAGCGGGGATTAAGAAATTTATACCCGTCCATGATTCTGTCAGACAAAAACTACAACAGCGACAGGAATCTCAAGTTGATTTTGCAACAGGTGCTGAACAATTATACAGACACGTTACTACAACTACCAAAGATGTTATATATGGAAAGAAAGAAGGAGAAATTGTAACAAATTGCGCTCTTCCTGAACGTGAATAAATCACGGAGATAACTGAAAAAAACATCAAGACTTTTTCAAAAATCTTCCAACCGGTATAGCTGCAGATCAACCAACTCAACTTGAAGAGAGAGAATCAAGTGGGGTAATTTTTGCGGAGAAATTTACTCAAGGTAGCGTACGAGAAATAAAAAATATGATATTGATTTTGGTGCGTCTGCTACTTCGAGTTATAATTCAAGAGTTACTTTTTTAAATCCTGAATACGTTAAAGGTGTAAATCGTAACACGTGGACCGATTGGGTGTTTAACATAAATCGAAAATATTAATCAGATAGATAGACGAGATTTTGTTTATGATAGTTTTGTAATGGGGGGTGGGGCTTCATGATGAATTACAACGGAAACAGAGCGAAGAACGAAAACAGAAACAAGAACAGGATAAAAACCTAAAACAGCAAGAAAAGGAAGAACGAAAACAACAAAAATCTTCAAATCAAGAGTCTTATGAACTTTCTCCATCACCGCAACAAAAATCTCAACCCGAACCTCAACCTAAGCCCTCCATGTTACTACTACGTCCCATAGACATATTTACCGATGAAGCTCTTGATGTTTTTACTGATAGGGCTAAATTAATTGATATTGATGCGCATTATAAATCCAAAGATAAGTATTTTAAACCTGAATTTGTTGGACTAATGAAATGTGGTAATTGGTTTCCTTCATTATATTTTGCTTCCCTGAATTCGGATGTTGATCTAAAAGATCCAGGGTATCTAAATTTCAAACAAAATGTAACCACTGCGATGAAACAATCTAGAGAAGAATCTCGCGGTGCTACTGGTAGTGATATTTCTATGAGTGGAACTCGCAGGAGTGGTCTTGTTACCTATCCTAATAATATTTTCTCCGATGTAGCACGAACACAAACAGGATAACTAGTAGTTACCCTATTAGATTTATCCTTGATGAAATCAAAGTGCAAAAAAAAAAATATTATAATAATAAAATATTTTAATCGCATAATTATTTCTTTTGGGGTGTGAAATCAATCGATTTTCGATTTTCTTGATATTTTACAAGTAAATACCCTTTCAGAATTAGCAAATCAGTCGATGTGGTTGGTTTTGTAGGGTAATTACCCTATCAGAATTAGCAAATCGTTTCGATGTGCACAATTTTTACTAGGAATCACCCTATCAGAATTTGCAAATCTGTCGCTGTGCACAGAATATATATATATATATATATATATATATATATATATATATATATATATATATATATATATAATTTTTCAGTCGCATAATAAAATTATATTTATATATTATTGTGAAATCGATTATATACTTTTACTAGTAAATACCCTATCAGAATTAGCAAATCGGTCGATGTGGTTTGTTTTGTAGGGCTAATTACCCTATCAGAGTTACGAAATCGGACGATTTTCATTATTTTTAGTAATAATTACCCTATCAGAATTAGTAAATCCGCGCTGATGAAATCATCATGCATGATTTAGTAGTAAAAATAAATATTCTGAATCAATATTCTGTGCTGACCTACTTTCGCTTCGTTATTTAGAAGCCGCCTTGGTTACTGGGAAGTGGGTCTGTATTTTCATTTTCAATAATCCTTTTTAGCTGTCTTATGCGTAAATTAATTTTTTTTTTGTTTCATATTGTTTTGATAATTCCGATCTAATCTTTTCTGCTGCGGTAAAGAGGGGCATGAATTTACTTAATTCACTATTATCCGCTAATGATGCGTTAACCGCTTGTTGGATTTCCTTCATGTAACTATACTGCGAAGGTATTTATTTTCGAATTTAAGCTCTTGTAAGTATTCAGAATCAGAGAAGATTTTATCACAATCTAGTTTATCGGAAAATTGTATTTGTTGATTTTTCAAATTTGTAATTGCAGAAAAAATATATCATTGATATGATAATAGTTATATAATCAATATACCTTTAAATAAAAATATTTTAAAAAATATATGGACCGCACAATCTCTATTCGTATTAAGGTTCCCTATGACATCTTAGAAAGTCCTGTGGAGTTATCCCTTCGATTCAGATTCATTCAAACCGAATTTTCTGTCTTTATATCTTAGCAAAAGCTGATTTATATACATTGTCTGCGACATATCGAATCGAAATTGTGTAAATGTCGAAATGGTTCCCAGCTGCGCTTATCGATTTAAATATGTTTCCTCGCCCATCTCAACATTCACTGACTTTATATGTCTCACAATTTTGTGATTCATTCCTGAAGGACTGCGTTTAGCATTCTGGCTTTGTGTGATAGCTTGAAGGTTAGATAAAGAATTATTTTTAGGATCTGCGTCAATGTGGTCAATCACAAGGCCATTGGGGATTTCTCCGTTATATGCTTCATATGCGAACTGGTGACATAAATATTTTTTCCACAGCAGTAAACATTCAATAACCATGATTATTGACAAACCCTACTGGATTTTTCAACCGACTGTATCTGACTACACCATAACGAGATGCTTCGTAGTTCAAGATCTTGGGATGCGGTTGAAATTCTTTCCTCATTTATATATTTTTATTTGTTTAAATGATTATTTGTTTTAATTATTATTTGTTGAGCATCTAGTAATACAATCCTCGGGGGTTCTTATAACCCTATTCCTGACTTTGTCAGGGACGCTGTCAGGGTCGTTATTGCTTTATCATAATACTGTTTAAGCTCTTTGTGTCGCTTACCACCACATTGGAGGCACAGTTGTGTTTTTCCTCATACTCCAACATCATTTTATACATGGTTTAGGACCTTGGCTTCCCCGCCGTACACATTATGAATGATATCCGCAGAATTCGTTTCTGCAGGATTGATTACAAGGGATTACGGATCCTATCATCAGCCATTTACAGTGGCTCATTATATAAAATATATTTTATTTAAATACTTGTCTTAATTATAGTATGGAAGAGTTCGAGAGATTATCCAAAATCAAACCGTGGAAAACCTCGAAATTTAATCTTGATAGACTCTCTGTAGACGTACTAATAAAAGGTGTAGTGAGGGATACAACTGTTGTTAATAAAATGTGTGATGCTAAGAGCGAATGTAAGAAA
This sequence comes from Unio delphinus, assembly GCA_029339505.1. Classification (NCBI taxonomy): domain Eukaryota; kingdom Metazoa; phylum Mollusca; class Bivalvia; order Unionida; family Unionidae; genus Unio; species Unio delphinus. The sequence continues at coordinate 6,431,516 of JAQISU010000196.1, read as the reverse complement.
GATTGCGCATCTCACTCCTGGTCAACATTTCGAATCAGTGGTGGTGTTGATGCTACAATGAATTATAAATGATCAGCGAGTATAATCGCACATCTGGAACATCGAAAGTATTGTATCAGAGTAAAATTTATCATACTAGCATAAACAGAGAATTAGATTATTCGCGATAAATACGACCCTGTCCTTGCTGATAAAAAATCTGTCATTGTGAGTCTAGGTTCCAGGAGACCAGGAATATTGACCGAAATTGACAAACCGTGTTATGAGCGAGCATACCCTGTGACTGCGTTTATTTAGGGGGCGCTCACCAGTTAATATGTACTTTTCAGATAGTGACGTATGTGAGGTGAAGTTGTTTGCATTTGTAACATGCACAATGGAGAATAAGTTGGCATATCTCAATGCTACTTTGATGTAATGTGGCTGATATTTCTTTGGATACTGCACTTGTGGAAATTGTAAATGATCTAAGCGCATGGTACAACAAAATGGATGCTCCCTTGTGCTTGAAAAATTAGCCAGAATTAATCAAAAGTACACTAACTTTAGCAGTTATTAAACTAGGGAAAACGAATTTTGCTGAAGTAGGCAATAGCAGCTTCTGAAAGTGCAATGAACAAATTACAAAATATCTGAAAAGTAAAAAAAGTTATCGTACCATTTTTCTACAATTTACCTCTGAAGTCCAGGGAGTGAAAATGACCATGCGGAGCTAGCAGTTTGTTTACATGAGCACATCTTATGTTAGCCCAAGCTGTATACTCTAGAACCTAAAGTACACCCATCAATCATACATCAAAATAAAGGGAATTGAAAGTTCTTCTCCCAACACCTAAGATATACAAAGTCTTTATTATATTGCCAGTATAACCAGTGAAGAAATCCCAGAAAATTATTTTTCTTTAAAATTCTAACCCTATGCAAAGTACGAAACTGTAGAGCGCCACCTTATGGAATTTATCCGATAAATGAAAAACCCAGCGTTGAGAATCTTAAACTGATGAAACTGTCAAGGATAAATTGTGTAGCCGAACGAGTAACGTGACATTTTACAAATGCCATGCGTGGATATGGTCTAACAGAACTAAGACGTAAAAAGATAAACGAATGGGCTGAATCAGTCAAAGATATCGGTGCAACAATAAAAGATGTATCCGAGCTAGAAACAGCATTGCGATTAACAATAAACGTAGCAACGATAACAGTATTATATGCATCGAAATATAAATCAAAAGGAGTTCCAATAGATATTATTGAGCATAATGTCCACGCGTAGACTAACGCAGTAACAATATTTCCACGAGATCGAATTGTAATATACTACCCGGTGAACTCTAGGCGATACATGTTTGATTTTATTTAACGAGTTAATTAAAAATTTTCTTGAATCAGTGAGGTTATTTCAGAGTTTTGAAGACTAAGAGGGTAAATTTGATCAAATTTGTAAGACCTAACGGCGAAATATATCGTACAGAATCTATTCATGGCGCGAAGAGAAAACTCGCTAGAAAGTTTTCAATGTAGTATGTAGTATGAACAATTACTAACAAACTGTTTTACAGTTCCGTCAGTTACAGCCCACACTGCGAGAAAGCGAAATCTGTGGAAACCAACACGCTGAATTTCTCTCGGATGTTCAAGCTAGTTGTGTCATATACAGACACGGCGTATTGTGGAATTTCCAGATATGATTCTAAAAGTGTTATCACGGTTGATATGGTTGCGTGTCATCAAGGAAGTTGCTTTGGGTATGGAGAGTGTGCTGGGTATTTAACTGATTTGGATATCCCATGCACGAGATAACACGAGTTGCGATAAATGGACCACTACCCGCTTTTTATCTAACCGGATTCGCTCGTGTAATATCATTCGAGTTTGTTAAGGACTCCATCCTATCTGTTATGTTTGGTTTCGTAGACATTTATCTGAAAAATACTGGGCACCAATAGTGTAATTATGATTGATTGCAAATACTGATATCACTGATTATCGGTGAGACAATTATATCATATCGAGCGCAGACTGACGTTTGGTTACCACAAACAACCTGATGATGATAGTCTTGATAAAATTAGAAAGATTACAATGATAATTCCCCCAATCTCGCGAAAAATATATTGTTAAACGATCTAAGGAGATTTTTGAATGCAGATGTGAAATCAATGATAAAACGCTAAAGATCTCGGTAGAAGAATAATCGGAAAATTCACCCAAGGCGGAGTATATGATCACAAATGACATTATACACGACTAATTCTAGATGACGCTGAATACGATTTCATAATCGCAGATTCAACAGCGAAAAATATATTTGTCAGTCGTGAAAATGCTTACATGTCTGACAGAAACGGTTTGGTACAATTGTTTATTATATCGATGGCGAATCTCCTCAGTGTACTGATCTAAGATCATCTATGCTGGCTTATGTTTCTATAAACCTGCTATCGATGATAAATAGACTTCCTGATACCGCAGTTAGAATTGCAACGGATTCATTTCATATAGATAGCAAGTATAAAGAAGCAGTGGCTCGTTTACAAATTCTGATGCGTGTTGGGGATCATGGAGAATTTGTTTGTTTGTTTGTTTTAGGGTTTAACGCCATTTTCCCTCACACATGGAGGCCCGTATTATTGGTGGAGGAAGAACATGGGAAAACCCCAGAAAGAACCACCGAGCGACGAGAAGTTACTGGCAAGCTTTCTCACATAACTACATTAGCTGAATCTTAGATTCGAACCCACGCAGACAGAGGTGGGACGGCAGTGATCAGTAACGGAAAGCGCTTTCGGCCACTCGGTGCCCCAGGATCATGGAGAATAAAACAAGAAATGTTACATGATTATTCTCAATCATCGGATGTTACGGTTGAAGATAATTACCTGCAAAATAGTTAATTATTAGAATTATCGAGTGCGCCCTCGTTATCTGATCCAATATGTACATATAAAACCGTTTACTTTAACGGATGTGGCAGCATCTGGTAAAACAACACGAGCGATCGAATTAATTCGAGGGAAGTCAAATCTGATTGTGCTAACACCCACACACCGACTTGCCAGAGAGATGAAACAACGAGGAGTTAATTCCTGCACTTATCACAGTTTATTTCGGAGCAAGGGTGACGCATGGACTCTCGATCGAATGAGTGAGAAATAAATTCCAAAGAACATTATTTGGGATGAGATATGCACAGTGTCGCTGGATATATTAAAAAAGTTTCTTAATTGGTTTTATTGAAAAATACAGACATGATAATATGTGGCGATCATGGTCAACCATCGCCATTTGTCGGCTTGTCTCCGCATGATTGGCTAAAGCAATTTGTAGATTATTACGAGGAAATTAATTTTAATCATAGAGCGCTCGATCTAAAATTAAGTGACTTCAAGAAATTAATCAGATTACAGTCAGATAAAATTCAGTGCGAAATAGTGCGTGAAATAATTCCAGAAACAAATATAAATGACTTTTGGGAAGCGTGGAGACCAAACGATTTGATAGTGGCAAGTAGAAAGATAGTCAAAGACACACATCAACAGCGTTTGTTTCAGTTACATATAGAAAAGTTCCCAACGCTGCCCTCGTGTTATAGACAAGCTGCTACACGAAGACATACTATTGAAGTTGATATTCCTGGACAGACTGAGAAACAGAATCTCGTATTAAATGATATTGTTCTGTTCCATATCAATGTTGTCGAAGAAGCATTACGCGCTGAAAAATCTCACTGGACGCTAGGATACGCAATGACGATACACTCATCTCAGGGGTTAACCATCTCTGATACATTTGTTTGGATCGTAGATGATCGCATCGAGTGGTCGAATTTAGTTTATCTCGCAGTGTCACGAGTTAGAAGAATAAATCAACTTTGGAGAGTTATTTTAAACTCTAATGACAACACCAACAATGAAATTGTCAGCGATGATATAAAACAACTTGCTGGTTATAAACAAAGCGACAAAAAAATGCTGATGTTGACTTTATGTTGCTTCATCAGCGATGATACTGCACCTTGAAATTCCTTATCAGGATCAACCTGTAATAGATTTGGCCATTGTTAAGGTGCTCGTCGATGAATTTGTTCAAACGCAAAAGCATCGTATTTCGATGTCTTTGTAGATAATGGCTCATCTTCGTTGTATCAACTCGCAACATCAACGATGGTTAACGCGTACTTGTATGTCCGTGTATTGACAATATCATGTGGTAAGAATAATATATGCGCCTGATGAACTTCATTTGGAACGATGACATCAAAATATGCAAAATGAATTTGTTTAGGCGGTGTTAGATAAATCTGTCATATTGCCTGCCTTGATAACCAATCTGTTAAAGTATCTTCTTTGACGTTTGCCGCGCTGGCGAGTTTATTAATTGCTGATTAACCTCTCCAGTATCATCTAAAGGAATAATAAATAGATTCCATAATAATATTAATCAGCCGATTAATTACTGGCACCTAGCACTAGTTTACCCTTCATCGCATATCTTACTAATCAGTTAGGTAATGATTCCTTGAAAGATGTATTCGTAATAGAATTTAACGAGTGAATAAATTTCACATCTGCGAGATGCCTATGCTGCAGATTGTTATTTTTATAAGACACACCATGAGCATGACATGCCTTATCCATAGCGTTTATCGGATATTCACCTGGTCTTGGATGGTCTTGGTTGTCAAGTCTGATATCAAGTCTGGTCCCAGGGCTGCAGTAATTACATCCTGGAAGTTATTTTTCTCTTTAGTATTTAACCCACGGAGTCCCCGGGAGTTTTGTCAATTTTGCAGCAATATCACCTCCTCGTGTTTTTTGTTTGTTTTTAAAATCATCACCTGCTTTTGTAGAAATAAATCTAAATTTCTTTCTACCACTTTTTGCACACTTACTTACAACTGCTGATCTGGTATTGCTTATTGTAATTGTTGTTAAGTCGTTTGTGCTAGTCTTGCATTTCACACAATAAAGATCCATGATTTCTTTATAATAACATGAATGTAAATGTAATTTATTTTACAGTTACAAAAGCACGAGAACCTATTAAGCATATTGTTGCGCTACCAAATTCGATCACAATGATAATAATTGGACCATTTGGAAGTGGAAAAACGCAATTGCTACTTAATCTGATAATGAGATGGATGAAGTTGGATAAGTTGTATTTGATTGCTCCGTTCGTAGGTGATCAATGGTGCTATGATGTGCTAAAAGATTTTAACGAAAACGCGAAATCGTTAAATGAAGATAGTGATGATATTATTAATTGTATCACTGATATCGATGAAGCACCGATTGTCGATTCCATTGATGGATCTATTAATAATTTAGTCGTGTACGATGATATAATGCTGGATAAAAAATCAAATCCTGCTCGGATATTCTCCAGATCAAGATATCGTATCGGACTTGATAGAATTCTTACATAAAACCATATAGCAGCAGAGAGGGTGTGACAACGAACACGCGTCTCGGTTAGCCAGAAACCTTAGATCTGTTTTTTCACATTAATTGTTTCGTTTTCGTAGAAGGCCTTCATTTATCAAATAGATGCCTCTATCAAGTTGTCTGATTCACCCTCGCTGCTGCTGTCTGACCTAAATCATCACCAAAAGTATACAGGTAACAAATACTCTACAATAGACTGGGACTACATTGGAACTAAAAAATGCGGTCCAATTCCATGTTCACTGGCTATAGAAAATAAATTAATCAGTGCGGCTGAGTTTGAAATTGTGCTGGCAGAAATGGAAAATCACTGACAATAACGGGCACAGATAAGAAACGGCGCGAATTTACAAAAAGTAAAAGCCGAATAAAACGAAATAATCCATGCAGAGCACTGGTGATCAGTCGAAACACAAGCTGCTGATACAATAAATTCATTCATTGCCTGGGTCTGTAATGTGTATCAGTCGGTACCATGCCCGGCCACATTTGGTTGCATGCGTGGATAATTAAATTAACTAAAGATATATGAATCGCATATCAGCTAACAGAAAGTTTTGGGATGGGGTGCAGAGTCTGTGGTGAGTGTCAGGGACCCAACGTGGTAATTGAGAATTAACATATTCAGATAAATACAAGAAGAAATAAGGTCCTGCTGCGTCGTCCATGCCATATTTACATCTAAGACGAAACTTAATAATATTTCGCATGATCCATATCAACCTGTAAATATAGTCGGAATCAACAAGACCGGCCTGAAACCCGACTAAGGTTTTAGAATTATCCGGAGAAACGATACCCGTATGTTGTAGCACACGATGATGCTCATCCAAGTTGGATTAGATACTTTAATATTTCGTTTACAGATCTTGATGTCATGACACATTAGATGCAACATTGCACACGTTAAATTAAAGTAAATTTTATTTTCATGTCGATTAAAAAATATGTGACTAAGAAATTTAGTTGCCTATGAAGTTTCGCATTGTGCCCGATAGTGTAACCTATTTTCGTTGCTCACAATTTGAAGTCGTTAGCTCGCGTTACCTGTTAACGAACAAATACATTACATTGACGTTGAAAACAATTGTTATTATGAAATAGAGTATAATTTTTTTAATCCCTTTAATATCTCGATTATCTTGGATATGATGTTTACTCATCTGCCATCCCGGCAACTCGTCCTACATGCAAGACAAAGACGCTGATATTTGTTTTGGACGTCTAGGTCTTACTGCCCAAATAACGGCGCTGTTTAGTGTCTTCCGATGTCGTTTAAGATAGGAACGACATGTCAAATATTCAGAAATATCTCACATTTGGCAGCCCAAATCAGCACTTTTCTACAAATTAAAGTTAAAATGTTTTATTTGGACTTACTCTGATGACTTCAGATTCCCACACAAGCAAATGGATATGTTTTCAAGTTCTATTGGCCTACATCTCAATTGGCTGGAATGCAAGGGAAGCTGGAAATCCAAAATTGGTTAAAAGGATGAAAAGAATCTTGAACGAAACAAAGCTTTATAAACACTTTCTTTAAATTAATATATTTTTTTTTTTTATTCATTTCATTAAAAAAGTATACTTTGTCTTAACTTGATTTCAGCATTTCGGCTTCCATCACATTCCAGCCAATAAAGCTTGAAAATGGGTCTATTTCTTTGGTGAGAATATGAATTAGAGAAAAGACATCAGAGCAAGTAAAAACATTATGACTTCACTTTGTAAAAAAGTTTCATAGTCAGTTGTATGAGATATTCCTGAAAATTTGACTTTCATTTTTTTGTTAGTAGACTTTCATTTTTTTTGTTAGTCAACATCAAAACACGCTACATATTTGCATTATTCAGGCAGTAAGACCTATGTGCCCAAAACATAAATATCAGCACTGAGGTCTTACATGTAGGACTACCCGGCAACCGGGTCTAATACTTTACACAAGTTGACAAGATTTATTGTTGTGAACATATCAAGAGACAGTAGTTGACATCACAATACCAGTTAATGCATGACTCTTGAATATTTCCTCCATATTTCTATAAGAAAATTTGTTTATTTTGATCATGAAATGAATTTATATGATACCTGTTCCCAGATAACAAATACTAAATGACCATATAATGTAAATTTTAAAATAGCACATACCTATTTTTGCCAATGACAGTATAGGGGTCCCTCACTTATATTTCCACCCCTTCTGCCGAAGGAAAGTGACCATACAAAATGGGTGGTCTTCCAGAAGAGGACTATATTTGTCAGAAATATGTATACATGTATGTAGTAAGAAAGCTACATATAACTTTGTATTCATCTAAAAGTAACATTAGTTTAACCCTTTAGCTACTACAGCTGTTTTGTAGTTTCACTACTGCTCTGTGCTATCATATCAGTTACTCAGACTACTGAGGCTGTTTGCTAGGCTGAATACTAGAGCATCATCAAGGCTGACTACAGAAATTGACAATAAAAACATGGTTACATTTATATTCATTATTTCAATAGTTTTTACTAGATTTAAGTGAAATAAAAAACAGCTTATCTTGTATAGTGTCTGTTATTCATATATTTTTACTTTATATATACTCCTATATCCCATCATATAAGAAATCCCAGTCACATAAACTGTTTTGAATTCCATAAAATAAATCCAGTATTTTCCTATGTACATATAAAAACATGAATGAAATCCACTCTAATCAAAATGTTGCAATTGGTACCTCTCAAAACAGTAATTATCCACACATAAATGACGATGTTATCAAGTAAATTATAATATATGTATAGCAAAATTACCATGTTCTATGTCTTACATGTAGGACTAATGCCCACATGTGATGCTGATTTCATACCATTTCATGTCTTGCTTTTGGTCCCCTATTTTCTTAACAACATTGTTTGTTTCTTTCACAAGATTTTCTACCAGATATTCAGAAATTAATCTGAGTAAAAAATCTTTCATTCACTGGTCCAAGCTTGATTGTTGTCTGTTGAACCAACGTAAGAATCAAAAACATTGATTTCGAATACGGTGAGGTCGTCACTTCATTGTACAATTGAAACTACGTCCGCCTTGTCATCCGATTAAAAATCGTTTGTGTCTGATGTTGAAATCAATATCTGATCCATTTTCTAATTATGATCCATTAAACTTTTCGATATCACTTGCACTGGACCCGTTAAAGTTGCTCATATCTGAATCGGAATCCATCTTTGTTCATCTCGAAAACACGTGTTTCGTAAACCGCGGAAAATTCATTTTAGTGTGTCTAAATTTAACCTCTCAGCATTCAAACTTGTATCAAAATGTCGAGTAAACAATCCTCTCATTGGTTATGATAATCAAAAATGTGTAAACTTTCGTACTTTCAACCAATCAACGTTTAGTTAACACGTACGTATTCTGCGCACATGAGCGTCGCTGGTACTTTGATTACTGCTGAACTTTACGCATCTGTGCGACATTGGCTTGTAAGCTAGGTTTTTCGGCACTGCAGATATGCGTCACGGGTATTCGAGAGCTATTTACAGTAGACGCTTAGGTGCGGCAGTCGTAGCGAAAGGGTTAAAGGTTCTTTTTGTCTAAAGAACAGACTTATATCAAGTTAACATATATTAATAGATCTTATTCTTAAGTAGGGGTGAAACGATGCACCGGTCTTGCATATCGATATGATTCCCTGGTTGAATTACCATATTTATATGCAATTCTCATCAATGACTAGATAACAAAAATACTTTCAAACAGACTAAGCCATTTAATGCCAGGTCCATTTAACTCACTTTTATCAATCTGGCACATTGTTTTGCATGCTTTCAATGATCTAAAAATATGTTTTCACCAATTTCATGTCTCACTTAAATTTGGAAGACATTACTATGTTATCGTCAAAACCAAATCATTAAAAGATAATTCTAAATTTGTTCCTTGTGTACAGTTTAAGGAGATATGCTGCCAGGACTCATTCAGCCCCAGCACTGTTAATATTATCACTGCTGTTTTTCCCCTTTTAATTGTTTGTGCCTTATAGCTATGGTCTTATTTGTAGGAAGTCAATTTACATATAGAATTATTTGTAGGAAGTCAATTTACATATAGAATTATTTGTAGGAAGTCAATTTACATACAGGATTATTTGTAAGAAGTCAACTTACATACAAGGTGCAGATGATATGCACATATGTCAGCAAGTTACTTTTACCATTTGTCACAAGAATTGTACATACATTATAAACTTCCTTACTGACCTTCTAATTCCTATTGCATTGGTATGATAAACTTAACTGATTTTCTCACATTAAGCTCTGATCTTTAAATCGAGTCATGGAACTGCTTCATTAGTACTTCATCTTGAATCAAACATGGAACTGCTTCATTATTACTTTGAATCAAACATGGAACTGCTCCATTAGTACTTAACTTTGAATCAAACATGGAACTGCTTCTTTTGTACTGAACTTTGAATTGAAAAAAGAACTGCTTCATTCATACTTAACTTTGAATCAAACATGGAACTGCTTCATTCATACTTAACTTTGAATCAAACATGGAACTGTGGAACTGCTACATTGTCAATTTACAAGGGGCAATAGTTTCAGTTTTGATCTACTGTACTGGAAATGTTTTGTATTTTTTATTTGACTGATTACATGCAGTTCTATTTGTCCAGCAACACTTATGTTTTGTCCAGTGTATTTGGGCTTGTGAACTGTTGTCCCAAGTTTTAAGTGTATTGTTATTGGTGCTGGTTATTGGTTTACTCAGAATTTGTTCACAATCATGATTTCAAATTAAAATTTCAAATCTCAGCTATTCTCTTTTATATACTGAACCACCATATAGTGAGACCAGTGCAATATAATTAACCATGGTATAGTAACCACCACATTGCAAGACCAATGCAGTTTACATGTTTATGGTATAGCAACAACCACATAATTATGTACCATACTATGGTTTAGCAACCACCAAGTAACTATGTACCATTCTTTGTTATAGCACCAAGTAATTACCATACCATGGTATAGCAACAACCAAGTAACCATGGAGTAATAGGAATTATCAAAATTTAGATAATATTTTTTTTTAATGATCATATTGTTTCATGTTTTTTTGTTTGTTTTGTTCATATTGTCATACGTTTTACAGTCCAAGTACAGTGGTTGAATTTTGGCCATATTGACTGCACATTATATCCAGAATCGTATTATAATGATTGTGAACATTCATTTATTATTTTCAGATGCCATCTGTACTTGTTTATAACAGGCGTTGAACTGCATATAATATTCATCGGATCTGCAATAAAGACCTATGTTGTTTGTTCTACTTATTACCCCTGATAAACTGCATAGACCCAGATCTGCTGTTGCATAATGTGCCTGCAGATCAGGGTCTGTGTAGCATACATTTGGACTTGTAAGCAAACATATGTGGTATACATATTGATTTGTACTTATACACAGCTGAACATAGATTGAAATACTAGATTGCATAGTTGATCTTTTTTTTCAGCCATACTAAGGATGTTGGAACTTACAAAAACAAGCAAGATTTTACTACTTGCAGTTGCTATGCCAACCACTGCCTTCCTGCTCTATTGGCTGTTGAAGAGTGATGAAGAAGGTAATTTGTATGTGAGATAGATGTCTTTTAACATGAACTCAATAAGGAACTTTCTTGGCCATGTACTGCCAGAGAAAATCTTGGACCTTGGTGACAAATGGTTTGTATAGAAAAGTTTGGCCATATATTTTAAAGATTTTTCTATTTTGTTGCCATTACATTTTATATTTTAAAAATGCATTTTAAAGAGTTTTTTTTATTAAATTTTATTGGCCATTATAGTACAGGTGTCAATAAATCAACATACATAAGTATTTATTTATGTATGTAAAGTGGAACAACTCTGTAACATGATACTCGGGGTCCATGAAATTGGATCGCGTTAAAAGCGGGGCCTCGTTATCGCTGGGTTTTACAGTATTTAAAGTTATTTCTCCAGCAAACACCACATTGGCATATATACGTGTACTCGTGTCTAATGTAAAAATTCTGAGTATGATCGGACGAATAATAAATGGAATGCGGTAATAAGACTTATTAAAAAAAGTGAACTGATACTATATTTATAGGTTATTACTTTGCGTTAGATAGTTGTACTAATTTTTATTGTTTTTCCCCCGAAAATACACATTGATTGTTAGGGAGGGTATTAACATCGTTTACTATTGTGCCGTCGTGACACACAGTTCATCCATAATTCATGCGATTCCGTTGGAAGATTGAACAGATTTAAAATATTCAATAATTGTGTCCAGGATCGTTGTGTCTGAATTTAATGTCCAATATATATCATGAACAGAGTATTAATACCATTTACTTACCGTCTGATATAGTACCATCATGGCATACAGCTAATCCATAATACCTGTACCTAATTCTATTGCAAAAATTGCAAACGTATTTAAACTATTCAATATTTTTGTCACAAATCATTATGTCTGAATTCAATGAGAAAAATTAACAGAAAATTAGGTTACGAAAGACAAAGCAAGTGTACGTTCATTACGTTCCAGGGTCTATGAACAGTGTCTATACAAATTGTAAACTTGATTTTCCATAACAGTAAAAAAAAAATTATATACAAAAAATAGGAAAGTAATGACGAGTTAATTAACAAACACCATACACATAAATTCCGAGAACTAAATCATGACATGCAGTGAGTCTGTAATGGTCCTGTGCCACTGATATAAAGTTGTTTTACCAGCTGTACGCATGTACAGTTTCCAGCTAACAAAGCCGACACTGTTTACTGCTTTGTTGTTTTTACAGTTCAAGAACACCTGTCTTTACTATTGGATTAATAATAAGTTAATATTTCCGATGTTTATTTAGGCATAACAATTCAAGGACCTGGTGAAATTAATACATTTCAGAAGCCACATTTTACACACTATTTCTCTTACTTTATCTTATTATTTCATCCACGATCTCTTCCCCAAAATCATAATAAATGTTTTTTGCGCAAAGCGCATTGAACGACTTCCATTTGTGAACTTGCTTTTCCATAATGGTAAAATATTTATTAAGAAAAAGAAGGGGGAAATTAATAACCATTTCATAAGCAAACCCAATACATATATGTAAAACCTGAGAACTAAGTGCAGTAGGCCTGCAATGGTCACAAGTCACTTTTTTAATTGTTTTTAAAGCTGAACGGATGTCAATTTCATACCCTCTCAATTTCCAGCTAGTGAAGCAAACATAATTTACTGGTCAACTGATTGCATCTAATAACACCGCCAAGCCCAGAAAACATCTTTGGTGGCTTTCGTTTTTTGATGTTTATTAAACTATGAGAAGCTTTTATCAATCACCGCATTGTCTGTTGCTTGGTTGTGTGTGCAGTTAAAGAAGAAACACACGTCGACTATTGTTAGAGCAACGATTGTATACAGAATTAATTGAAGACAACCTCAAAGACCACATCATGTTTATTTTGGCATAACACTTCAAGAAGAAAAAAATCGTGCGAATAAATATACAAAATTTCGGGAGCCACGCCACGACCACGTTATATCCGAATTCGCATTATGGTGGGGCACATTTTATAGCGGGGTTCCACTGTATGTATGTGTGTGTGTGTGTGTGTGTGTGTGTGTGTAGTATAAGCATGCATTGCCAATTAGTAACATATGAAATTTATTGCTATGCAATAGGATGTTTATTGTTACACAATAGGATGTTTATTGTTACACAATGGGACATTTATTGTTGTATAATTAGATGCTTTTTGTTACACAATAGGACAATTATCATTACACAATAGTAAATTTGTTGTTATAATTTGCTAAAAATTTAATAACAGCAAGGATATTTACAATAAGCATCCAGTTTGTGCTAGAATTTTTAGAGTTTGGATTTCGATTTCTTTGTTTCAGAAGCTGTTAATGTGATGACATATTTACATATAAATAGCATATAAGAATTACTTGATATTCTGGAAGCTAATTATGCAGGTGTACATAGCATATTGAATCAAAGACAAGGATTATGAAAAAAGGAGAATAAAGAACAATACAAGAAAAGCTGCCAACACATGGCGTGGTGGTGTAATCAATCATCACATGGTCAGCTGACCAGTGAATGTTATTCTGCATTTCCCATAAAAACACCCTGTTATTCCTTAACACTTAGTCTTGCTAATCATTAAAAAACAAATACATGTCACATTGTTAATTAGTAGGTATTTACAATTATTCATTAACAATTAGTTTTGCTAATCATTCAAAAACAAATAGGTGTCACATTATTGATTAGTGGGTATTTACAATTATTCCTTAACAATTAGTCTTGTTAATCATTAAAAAGCAAATAGATGTCACATTGTTAATTAGTAGGTATTTACAATTATTCCTTAAGCATTAGTCTTGCTAATCATTAAAAAACAAATAGGTGTCATATTGTTAATTAGTAGGTATTTACAATTATTCCTTAACAATTAGTCTTGCTAATCATTAAAAAACAAATAGGTGTCATATTGTTAATTAGTAGGTATTTACAATTATTCCTTAACAATTAGTCTTGCTAATCATTAAAAAACAAATAGGTGTCATATTGTTAATTAGTAGGTATTTACAATTATTCCTTAACAATTAGTCTTGCTAATCATTAAAAAACAAATAGGTGTCATATTGTTAATTAGTAGGTATTTACAATTATTCCTTAAGCATTAGTCTTGCTAATCATTAAAAAACAAATAGGTGTCATATTGTTAATTAGTAGGTATTTACAATTATTCTTTAACAATTAGTCTTGCTAATCATTAAAAAAACAAATAGGTGTCATATTGTTAATTACTGGGTATTTACAATGGATTACGAAGTGCAGAAACATAATCATTTTACTGTTCAGAAGAAGCTTGAAGCCCTGTCAGGATTAAGTCCAGAGTTAAACAAAAGCAATTTGCTTTGAAACTTAGTGTTCACAAGCTAAGCAAACAGTGTGGTGGTTTAAAATGGCTTTCTATCTGAATTTATAAATCTGTTAATTTACATACCAAAAGCATTCGATTATTGATGTCAGTGGTTTTACATAACCCGGTAAAACTATTTTATAGGCTTTATCTTTTAGCAATTTTAATTGTTGCCACACTCATGTAAAACAACGCCCTGACATCCTTTCATAACCCTTTTTTATCTTCTAGCTTCACATCATTCACATATACAAAGAAAACTATTCTTCTGTTGTTAACTCTTGAACAAAACCATTTAAAGGAGACCAGAAACCAATGGAAATATAGAATAATAATAACATCACTAATGAAGAAAACCTTGTTTTGAAGTATTATATGCAACCGCAATCCCAGTATTTAAATATTGGCATATGTTCAATGAACTGAATTTCCATGACCTCGTATGCAAAATTTCCACACCTATTTGGTTACTCTCGTGATGTGATGTCATAGTAGTGACTCCAGCATCCCAACTGGCGATTTTGTATTGCTTACGGGTATAAATAGCACATTAAGAAAAGGCTGTGAACCACATTTTTTTCTTCTTTTCCAAATGAATTTACGTGAATAATGTTTAAAGTTAATCTATTTACTGAAAGCAAAAACTGTTGTGTGATATTAATTATTTCTTCACTGCAATACTCAAAAGTGATAAAATAGAATATGGCATCTGTGGATTGCATACTTGTTATATATTTATCTGTTTTATTCTTCTTCTTAGAAATGAAAATTGACAGACATATTGAAATGATCGGGAGTTATCTGCGAAAAATCAAGAGATATTACGAGATACCTCCAAAATTGGGAATTTTTTTTCTCTTTCTTCTCCCGGCTTGAGAGTTAGCATATATGAACTGTTTGGGTTTGTGGAATTTCAGTTAGGGCTAGTTGAGTTATTTAAGTCATCAGCCTGGGGCCTGTGCTTAAAACATTTATTTTAGTACTGACCAGTACAGTACATAATCTATTTTAACGAGACATGTATATACTATCAGATTTGTCCATACGCTAACTTTAGAATGCATGTAAAATACACTGTAAATGAGTCATAAAAGGAAGCTTCTTAATGTTTAAAATAATTACTTATGATTTCCGCTTTGTCGATTTATTTGTGGGGTGTTGTTTTTGTGTGTGTGTGTGTGTGAAAAATTACTTCCGATGAAAACCATTCTCAATGACCTTTTACACCTGCATGGGCAGTAATGGATATTATTTCACACACAGGTTGGTCCCCAATCAAGTCTCTTCACCCATAATTCAGTATTATCTCTCATGGATGTATATTTTACAAGATATCAGTCCTTACATGTGTGTTTGTGTGTGTGTTATGGGTAGGTAATGAATATGCTATTTACATATAGTACGATTGAACCTCATCTTTCTTAGATTAATTTATTGCATTGTGGCCAAAAAGAATTTGTTTGCATTGGACACCATCACTTAATCATTATCACATTTTTACACAGCACACATCTGATCAGTATTTATTTTAAAATTAGATTTTTTTTTAAATTCCAAAATACGACATATGAGCACATTCTTACTCCTGTAATTTTCTGCTGATATGTCTTAAATACATTGTTAAAACGTACTTCAACATATATAGTTATGAGCATATCTCGGAAGCAGATTCAACGTTTGAATGTGCAACCCAAATCTGGACTCATCCTGTCTGTCTCGCTTGCCATGTTTTGTTTGTATTCGAGGAGTGGCTAGTATTGCGTCACGGGACCACGTATCTGTTGTCTCATTAAAAGTCAGAAAAACTCGGCAATTTACGGAATTGTGGTATCTTCCACGCAATATAATCACTACCCGCCTATGATATTGAATTTATAAACATTACAGTCTTATTAAAATTTGTGGAGAATTAAAATGAATTTTTTTATTTCTAGTCTCCTTTATGTGATGGTATTTGGTTAATATAATCAAACATTCTACTTCTTACTTGTTGCTATTCAGCAAAGAAGCGTCATGCGTATAAAACAAAGGTTTTAATGAGTACATAGTTTATTTTATTCATATTTTTTCTTCCTTTGTCCTAATTTAATGAATAAATCACCATTTTAAGGAACTCACTCTGAACCCGCACAGTTGAATGGTTTACTCCTAACCTAGGTCCATGCAGTGTACATATACACAAAACCTGTTGAAATTTCAGCACAAGAGCACTACAGTGTCAGTACCTTTGACCTTTTGTGTTTTTTCAGCTAAAGTTCATGTGCTTTTTCAAGCCTAAATACATGTTTCCTTTTAGAAACTCTATTGTCTGAATCATGCTTTTTTTTGTTGGTTAGAAATTAGAAACTTTAGACATTTCCAGCAAAAGATGAATGTTACAGAAGAAAAAGAACCTGTTTGTGTGAATGTATTAGCAAGAAATCAGACGTCAGGATTCGAGTCGACTAGCAAATGTTTTTTATTATTTTAGAAATTTTGCTTATTTAGTCTTGGTGGACTTACTATTATGGATAAAAACAGGTTTGATTGGTGATTACACACACTCAACTATTTATCCTTATATTGCATATTTCAAATACTAAAATAAATATTAAATGTGTAATAAATGTTTTAAGTCCTTATATTGCATATTTCAAATACTAAAATAAATATTAAATGTGTAATAACTGTTTTAAGTCCTTATATTGCATATTTCAAATACTAAAATAAATATTAAATGTGAGCAGCAGAGGAGGTGAACAGACCAACTTTTACAGGCGTCGATTTAGCAAACTGAGGCTTTCTCGAAAATGCTTAATATAAGCCTCCATTCATCAAAATAAAATTAAAAAAAAAACGACGCCATTTTTGTTGTCACCATCCCCTTTGCTGCTACGATGCTTGGAAAATTCGTGGAGTTTTCGGGTAAAAAAAAAGATGCCATTTAGTTGACGTTCACCTCCTCGGCTGCTAATGCGCTAACTAAATATTTGATCAAGTCCGACACGATATCTTGTCCGAGGGTCTGATAAATTTATCGTCACAAATCCGTGTGGGATTGACTGAGCGCGGCTAAAGAAATTTTTAAATTGATTATGATCCATATCACCACCGCACCAAGTTTGCCAAATATTTCTAAGAGTATGAGTATCAACTCCGTTAAATACACACAGCATATTGCAGTTATCTCTGATCACTTTTGGTATTTGAGTGTAACGTTGAGTGATATATATCACATCGGTGTTTTTATGTCTGCCTCTGGAAAATATTCTAGCAGGATTCTTTTGATTATCTAACATGATATCATCATATACGACTAAATTGTTAATACTTCCATCAATATCATCAATATTCGGTGCCTCTTCGATATCGGTTATAAACTCAATAACACCATCGCCGTTAATTTCTTGCGCGGCATCATTAAAATCCTTTAACACTTCATAACATCGTTGATCGTCTACACTCGGAGCAATCATGTACAATTTATCCCACTTCATCCATCTCGTTATCAAATTAAGTAGCAATTGTGTTTTACCACTTCCAGATGGTCCGATGATAATCGCGCGAATAGAATTTGGTAACATTGCATGGTGTCTAATAGGTTCCCGTCGTCGAGTAGCTGAATAATCAATTACATTCATAACTGTTATATATAAATTATGGATCTATATTGTGTGAAGTGTAGGACGCGTACTGGCACAAATGACTTGACGACGATTACAACGAAAAATAATCGATCAGCGCTTTCTGGTAAATGCGTACAATGTAGTACGAAAAAATTTAGATTTACTTCCACGAAACCTTTAAAAAAAAACGAGGAGGTGATATTGCAGCCAAATTGACAAAACTCCCAGGAACACCGTGGGCAAAGTATCCAGGAGAAAAGCACCTTCCAGGATATAGCTACTGTGGACCGGGAACACGATTAGATATCAGACTTGATGATCAAAATCAGCCCCGACCCGGCGAGTATCCAATAAACGCTATTGATAAGGCGTGTCATGCTCATGATGTCGCTTATAAAAGCAGCAATCTTCAACATAGACATCTCGCAGATGTAAAATTAATTCATGCGTTAAATGCTATTCCTGATAAATCCTTCAAAGAAAAGTTGGCTTCTTGGTTGGTAAAATCTGCTATGAAGGGTAAATTGATGTTAGGTGCTGGTAATTGAAAATGCTAGCATTTTAATATGGAATCTATTTATTATTCTCCGAGAGGATACTGGAGAGGTTACGCAGCAATCAATAAACTAGCTAGTGCATCAAAGGTGAAAAAAACTACAGCGGCAAACTGGTTATCTAAACAAGCAATATGGCAAATTTATCTACCAGCGCCTAAACAAATTAACTATTCGCATTTTGATGTTACAACACCTAATGAAGTTCATCAAGCTGATATACTATTTCTGCCGCATGACAACGGTTACAAATACGCGTTAACGTTAGTTGATATTGCAAGTCGATACAAAGAAGCAGAACCGTTAAAAACAAAATCATCTACTGAAGTAGCTTCTGCATTTGAAAAAATTTATCGACGAGGTCCTCTGCGCTGGCCAAATCTGTTACAAGTTGATCCTGGCAAGGAATTTCAAGGTGTTGTTACATCTACGATGAAACATCATAATGTCGCCATCAGACGAGGACACACTGCGCTACATCGCGATCAGGCAATTGTTGAACGGTTTAATAAAACCCTTGCTGAGCGGTTATTCGGATATCAATACGCAAAAGAATTCATACAGGATAAACGATCCCGTGAATGGGTCAAGAGATTACCAGCTGTGATTACCGCAATCAATAATGAGATTACTAGAACAATTAATATGAAACCTGTCAACGCTATTAAGAAGGCGTCTATCAAAATGGAAATCCAAGGAATTTCACAAAAAGAACCAATTCTTGGTAGTAATGTCATTGTAAGGTACTTATATGAACCAGGAGAGCTTGAGGGTGGTAAAAAAAGAGCTACTGATCCTATTTGGAGTGTCACTACGCATAATATATCCGGTATAACACGATCAACTGGTAGACCTCCAATCTATAGACTGGATTCAACTGCTCCTCAGCGGGGTTTTACACGCGAACAATTACAAGTGATTCCTGAGGATACTCAATTACCACCGCGTGGTCTTAATTAGCACCCAGGGTGCTGTCACCCCGGCGTCTATTACACTCAAGACAGGTCAACATCACATTGTTTCTGACATGACCGAGATTGTTATCTTTTCTATCTACGGTGAATTGGCGAGGATCTTTATCCGACCAATTCCAACTCATTATACAATTACAACTCGCGCAGTGATTGTTCTGTTGTTGCTTTAGTGTCTTAATTAATTCAGCATCAATGTCAAATTCTCTTTTATTTTTTTTATCCTGTTGTTTATAACCAGAGAGTTTTTTTCTGATTATATTATCATCGGTGTGTATATTACTTATTGTATTGTCATTATCATTAACCACAATTCTTCGAAGTTGGTTTATTCGCCGTACTCTGGATACTGCGAGATAAACTAAATTTGACCACTCAATATGATTATCTACTATCCAAAGAGTTGTATCGGATATAGTCAATCCCTGTGAAGAGTGTATTGTTGCTGCATAACCTAACGTCCATGGGGATTTATCAGCACCTAATGCATCTTTAACGACGCTGATATCAACCAGCACAATATCATTTAATACTAAATTCTGCTTTTGTTGTTGTCCGGGAATGTCAACGTCGATATTCTGCTTTCGTGTATCCTTAGGTCTATAACAGAGTGGTACTGGAAGTGTTGCAAATTTTTCTTTATGTAGCGCAAACAACTTCATCTGAAGTGCGTCTCTGACTATTTTTCTACTCGCGATTATTAAATCATTTGGCTTCCACATTTCCCAAAAATCATTCATGGGAGTTTCTGAAATTATTTCACGCGCTATTTCACATTGGATTTTATCCGGTTGTAATCTAATTAGCGCTTTGAATTCTCGTAATTGTTCATCAAGTGATCTATGGTCGGTATTAATCTCTTCATAATAATCTACAAATCCTTTTAACCATTCATGTGGAGATCCACCAACAAATGGCTGCGGTTGGCCGTGATCCCCGCACATGACGACTTTTGTATTTTTCAATAACAACCATTCAAGAAATATCTGTAATACTGTCAATGATACCGTGCATATTTCATCCCAGATTATTATTTCAGGAATAAATTTATCGCCCATTCGATCAGGAGTCCATGTATCGCCTTTCCATCGAAAGAAGCTGTGATAAGTACAGGCTTTTACTCCCCGCGCTATCATCTCTCTGGCGAGTCTGTGAGTTGGTGTTAACACAATCATGTTAGAAACACTTGTGTTTCTATTACGAAATAATTCGATTGCACGAGTTGTCTTTCCTGATCCACCACAGCCGTTTAAATAAACTGTCTTGTATCTACAAATCGGATCTGATACGGGCGGTGCAGTAGAAAATTCTGATTGAATCTCTGAGATATTATGGTTACTTTTCAAGTATTTATCATCCATAGCAACGTCTGCGGATTTACAATACTCATGTAGTGTTTCTTTTTTAAACCTCCAATTCCCCCACGCTTCCTTAGGATCTGTGAATTTAGCTACATCTGATTTGTATTTTTCATGGATATACATCGAATCAGTAGCTACTCTAACCGCGGTATTAGGAAATCTATTTATCATCGAGAATAGATTAATACAAGAATAAGCTAGCATAGAACTTCTCAATTGTGTGTATTGACAACTTTTTCCATCACAGTAGGTAACAACCGTACCTAATTTCTTACCATTTCGAAGGACATCATCTACCCAAACATTATTAGTTCCGCTCGCAGATTTGTAAGCTTCCTCATCTAATTCCCCTGATAGAAAAGCGTTCTTACGGGTTACAAATTTCCCTTTTTTTATTAAATCAGATATTATGAAATTGTATTCTTCATCGTCTATGATTAATCTCGAAGAGTATTTTGCATTATCAAATCTTCCACCTTGAGTGAATTTACC
The DNA here is from genome assembly GCA_029339505.1 of Unio delphinus. Classification (NCBI taxonomy): domain Eukaryota; kingdom Metazoa; phylum Mollusca; class Bivalvia; order Unionida; family Unionidae; genus Unio; species Unio delphinus. The sequence goes on along the minus strand of JAQISU010000196.1, from coordinate 6,410,102 downwards.
GATTATTTTTCGTCCGAGATCTTTAGCCTCTCTATTACTACCTTCGAATAATTTCTTAGACCAATCTATGATTTGTTCCTCGCTGAAATTCTTCGAATTTCCATCTAGAAATTGTTTTCGTTGTTCGTTAATTATTTTTTCGAGATCGGGTTTTGGTAACCAAACATCTTTCTGAGCGTTATAACAAATAATCGCTTCACTGACAATTAACGATATTAGCATACCACAATCGATCATATACCGCAATAGCACAATTGGCATCCACGCTTTTTCATACATATGTCTACCAAGCCAAAGATAACTACACGGATGTAACCCTGTAGCTAATTCGAATGATATCACACGAGCGAACCCGGTTAAATCAAAATCAGGCAATGGACCATTAATCGCAACACGAGTCATTTCATGTGTGGGATGTCCAAATCGTTTAAAATATTCAGAGCATTCTCCATATCCGAGAAAACTTCCAGGATAACACGCGGATATATCAATTGAAATCATACCATCACGTGAGTATTTCGTATTCCACAATCCTCCATGACCCAATTCGACGCAACTCAACTTCACGTCCTCCAGAAAATCACTTCGTGTTGGACGCCATGAATTCTTTTCTCTTGCGAAGTGAGCTACCACTGATGGAATAGTAAAACTATCCGTAAGTAGTTTTTCTGTAGAAATGCTAGTGTTTCCTTCTAAATACTCATTAGCGATTTTTCTCATTCTAGTATCTAATTCTTCAGTTCGATATAATTCACCATTTGGTTTTACAAACTGATCAAATCCTATTTCCGGATCCTCATTACTCCTGAGTAACCATACTGACACAGGGTCGTCTTTGGTTAACGCGTGAATAGCATCAAATAATTTCTCTTCATAGAAATCATCCCTAGAAAATTCTTTAGGGATATATCGAACAGTTCTTTCTCGTGGAAATATATTTACCGCGGGTGTCCACGCGTGTTTGTTATGATCAATAATTTCAATTGGAGCTCCTCGCGATTGATATTTCGGTTCGTATAATACTTCTCCGGTTATTGTCGCTACCGATATTGGAAATTTTAATAATGCTTCTAATTTAGCTATATCGGAAATCGTTGCTCCATGTTGATTCACTGTTAGTTCCCATTCGGTTATTTTTTTTCTTCGTAGATCAGTTAATTTGTTTCCCCGGGATGCATTTTTGAAGTGTTCTATTAACCGTGTTGCTACACAATTAAGTGGCAAAGCCATTGCCGATGAAAACATTGGAGCTAGTTTTGCAATATTAGGATTATTATTTATTGGATATAACCCATACACAACTGCTGTTACAGGGTAAGATTTCTCATAGTATGGTTTGTCAATTCCAGTTAGAATTCCTGGTTTGGAATCTCTACTCACAATAACAGTTTTTTTATCCTTAAGGATTGGGTCAAATTTATCTCTGATAATCCATTCACCTTCCTCTTCGATAATAAATTTTATTCTAAAAAAATACCTCCGTAGAGATTTCTGGCCAAGGTGTGAAAGTATCACAGCTGCTCTTATATCATTCATAGTAGCATCAATTACGGGTATATTGACATCTTCATCAATAATTCGAAATGTCGACCACGTATGAGATGCTCCATCACGTTTAAACTCATTAAAACAGTCGCTGATTTTACTCAATAGTGGTTTATCATCTACTAGACTTTTAGGTATATCAGAGATTCTATCGAGATTAAATCTAACATTTTTCCAAGGCTTAATTTTCGATAATCTCTTGAACTCCTTCATATTATAATTAAAACAAGTATTTAAATAAGAAAATTTTATATAATGAATCATTGCAAATGGCTTATGATTGGATCAAAGACTCCGTGTAACAAATCATGTAGAAATGAATTCTGTGGGTATCATATGCAGAGTGTGAGAAACGGTTCGGAGGGGCCTTTACCATGCTTGCATTGTGGGGTAGGTGTAAGAGGCAAGTCGCAGTTATGCATTAATTGCGGGGGTAAGCGTTATAGAGAGTTAAAACGTTATTATGACAAGCGAAGAATCAAAAATCCTGACGACGTCAATGGCAAAATCATAAAAACTACGGCTGATTATATAAAAAGATTTGTTAATGTTATAATTCAGCCAATTAATGAATTAGACAAATAGATATATTATATATAAATGAGCCAAGAATTTCAAAGACATCCTGTTATTAAAAATTACGAAGCTTCTCGTGATGGTGTTGTTAGACACAGTAAAAATAAGAAATCTGTTGGGCGGGATAATGGTATGGGTTATTTGATATTTAATGCTGGAGGGAAAATGTATCTCAATCACCGTTTCGTTTATGAAGTGCATAATGGATTAATCAAGGATGGTTTTGTTATTGATCATATTGATTCTAATCCCAAGAATAACAAATTGAACAACCTTCAAGCTATTTCTCAATGTGAAAACACAAAACGAGGAAGAACTGGGAAATACCCGAAAAATGCTAGATCCGTAAAGTCAATGGACACTGACAACAAGGAGATGGTATTTCAATCAATGACAGAAGCTGGTAGGTATTTCGATATTTTCCCCCCCTCGGTACAAAAAGTAGCAGAGGGAATTTATAAGACGGCTTTTTCAAAGCGTTTTAAAAACAAAATTCAGTTTTCTTATGTAGGGAGATAACTCCGTTAGGTATAACGCGTGTGAAATCCATAGGATTTCCACCAATGACAGAGTTACGGATCTTAAACACGGAAATACTAGTGTTGGAAAATCTTCGATTTTTCATTGGTTGTTATAATTAAATAAATCCGAACAAAACACAATCAATTTTGTCTTTTTTCAAGTATTAACAAAACTGTTTTATAGACATGTCGTATTTAAACATTTTTTTTAGTGTCTATTTCAAGTATTATGCGTGTTTTCAACATTGTCAGTGATCGCTAATAAACAAACAAATAATTACAATCACTACACCTATTTTATATCACCTCGTCGTAATGAGTGTATATATACAAATTCGTTCTTATTATAATTGGGCATTTAGCCGAAATTCAAGTGTAAACAAAACCACACCGTCACACGTGGTATGAACGTTATTATTGACATTCAAAACCAAAGTTTCGATTTTGCGGTTTTGTTTACACTTGAATGTAGAATAGCCCGCGTCATCCATTGTCATTGAAATCAATTCATTGTGTCACCTATAATCTATTGTTGTACCGTCGTCATTGTCATTGAAATCAATTCATTCATTGTTCACCTATAATCTATTGTTGTACCGTCGTCATTGTCATTGAAATCAATTCATTCATTGTTCACCTATAATCTATTGTTATGTGTTTGTCGGTTGTAACCGTTGAGCGCTGCTTGATGTATAAAACACCAAGGGGGTTCAAACGGTGAATTGTGCCGTCTTCATTCATTATATATAATCATAATCACCTATAATCGCATTAAGCTTCTGGGTATACTAAGATGATCAACACCTTAGTGTATCCAGAATTCATTTTGAAAATACTTTATTTAAACAAATATATTTTTATATATATATGAATCTTGAAAATCTCAAATTGATTATTATTGAAATCAACAAGTTGAAGGATGAAAATGTAAAATTATGTTCAGGTTTGGATTGTGATCAAATTATGACCAATTTCGAGGATATACAATTTGCAGAACAGACAGGAAAATATGTCCTATCTAAGAAATATTTTTTAATTAAGAATATCCAAAAGCTTATACGTGAGAGCTTAGTCAATACTGAAGATGTTAATGTCTTCGTACCATTATGTAGCATCGTTGAACGTGTACGTAAGCAATTAGGATTAGAATATGAACAAAAGAGACTTATTAATTGTAAAGTGAGACAATTAAAAACATTAATGGAAAACTCTGAAGGTGATGAGCCCACGCGTAGAGAGCCTCCTTTGTTTGTATAACCAGTACGGTATGAGGAAGTAAAATTATGTGTGTAACAACAAGGAAGTATTAAAATGATTTACATTTTTTAGTTAGTGATTTCTTTCGAAATGATTTGCAATGAAATGCTTTGCATTTGAAAATCCAAAGGATTTTTTAATTTGACAATTAGTGATACTCTTCTAATAATGATAGGACAATCATTAACTACACGGAACACTAAAGAAAGACTTGAAGCTCTTAAGAAAATATTACCCCTTCGTGATAGAATCCGTGAAAAACTTCAACAACGGCAATCAATAGCCACCGACTTCACAGAGGATACAGAACAACTCTTCAAACCGGTTGTCAAGGCAACTACAGATGTGAAAACAGCAACTGAACGGGCGATATACGGAGATGTCCCTAAAGAAGGTCCTAGAACAGAGAAGCCTCTTCTCCCTGTGTTGGAGAAAATAGCAAAACGAACTAAACAAACGAAACAAGCTGTACAAATACTTCCAGGTGAAATCGCAGGGGAGATGGAACTACAACGACAGCAAGAACAAGAAGAACGAGAAGAAGAGGAAGAAGAAGAAGAAGAAGAAGAAGAGGGAGCTGTTTCCACTTTTCGTGGTGTTCCCTTTATAGACAAACTCACTCCGAAGGGTATAGAACAAATAAAACAATTTCAATCAATAAAACCCAGCAATTATGATGTTTTTGGTGATTTTGCTGTTAAAAGCTATTATTCAAAAAATGATTTTTTGAAGGACGAGTATAAAAAGAGTAAAATATCACGAAATGACTGGGTTAATAATTTGTATAAAATAGTCAGGGGTATTAATCGTTTGAATACGAAAGAGTTGGGATATATAAAATTTAAAGATGGAATTAAACAATATGACATACAACAACAACAACAAGAAGAAGAAAAGCAACAAGAACAACAAGGAAAAAGAGAAGCAAAAACTAAGAAAAAAACTGGAAAGGGATATTCACCTATGGATTTTCACTCTAGTGTTGGAAACTCTAGTGTAACATGTCCTGGTAATATTCTCGGTGATATAGCACGATTAGAAGTACTTGTAGGTGGAAAACGAGCCGGGAATAACTCACTGGAAATAATCAATGAAGCAGCTGATATCTGTAGGAGATTATTTCAAGGTGGTATCATGGATATTGCAACATATAGAGATTTCATTGAGGAGTTAGCCGAAAATTCTCATGGTTATCATAGCGATTAGATAATTGGAAACACTAGCATTTGGAAACACTAGTGTTAGAAGTATAATACTTCTATATAGAGAATGATCATACACTACAACCATGATAAACCAACTAACGTCTACGTGGTAAACTCACGATTACCAAAATACCGAGTATACTATGGAGATGGTCTCGGTAATACTATAATGGGATTATTTTCAAGAATGGCTCCAAAAGTGGCTCCATTTGCAAAACAGGCAGCAATGAAAGCAATTGATGTTATCCGAGATAAGGGTATTAACACTGTTGGTGATCTTGCTAGTAAGGCATTTTCAGCCGCTCGGGATAAACTAACAGCGTTAGTGAAATCACGAAGTGATTTTCGTAGAAATTTTTCAAAACCTGGAAATGCTAGCATTAGAAACACTAGTGTTTCTGGAATGACTTCACTGCCATCTACTACAGTAATGCCTACACAGGTTAGTAAAATAATAAATAACGCCGTGGATAAAAAACTACAATCATTAATGACTAACGCCCAGGATAACATAACAGCAAATATGATAGCCGGAAGTGGGCTTCCGGGAAGTGGTTTTAAGAAATTTCGCCGGAAACGTTAGAAATATTTATTTGAACAGGATTTCCAATTATGATAGTTATTGTAGAAATATTTGTGTCAGAATCACTTGTGATTCTATTTATTTGAATAGGATGCTCAGTTGTTATGGTTATTGTAGAAACACTAGTGTTTCTAATGCTAGCATTAGAAATATTTGTGTCAGAATCACTTGTATCAGAAACATTAATGTCAGAATCACTTGTGATTCTACTAACGCTATCTTCATTATCAGATATTTTCATCATCATTATTAAAATACACCCAACTAAATAATTATTTTTATATTATAAAATATTTATAATTTGCTAATTTTGTTAGATTTTTTACTTTTTTTACTCATTTTTCTAGTGTTTTTACTCATTTTTCTAGTGTTTTTATGCAATTCATCGACAAAATTTCATGAAAATCGAGGATGAAAACCCCAGGAATTCATTTAGAGAAAATCGATTTTGATCAGATTTTTTATCCTGTGAGGCTAAAAATATGTTGTTTCATCGAATTTTCGATGTTTTTTTTATTGATTTTGTATTGTTTTTTGGCTAATCCGTCGACATAATTTCATGAAAATCGATTTTCTCTAAATGAATTCCTGGGGTTTTCAATTCAAAATTCCTTCAGAATTCTTTCAGAATTTTTGATTTAGACCATCGGATATATAATAAAAATGTTCAAACAAAACCCTGATGTTGCATTTGACATGGAAGCCCCAGTACTTAAAGATGATTCTGTACGTGATTATCAATTTTTTGCTTATCACGCAGTGCAACCTGATCTTCGGTCACGAATTGAACTTCAAGTTCATGATACTAGTAAATACTTTTTACCCGCTGAAGCCTTTATTGAAGTCGAAGGTGAACTCGTAACAGCTGCTGATACTCCTGCGGTACCAGCGCCATATCCAGCCGGTACTCAAGTCGGTTTTGTCAATAATGGTATCATGGCGTTATTTGAAAGTGCAAGATATCTCATTGATGGAAAGGAAATTGAGTCGATAGAACGTGATGTTGATGTAGCAACAACAATAATAGGGCTAGCGAGATATTCCGACGATTATACAAGATCAGCCGGTCCCTCTATGATGTTTGCAAAGGATATTAAAAATACCACTGGGAAAAATCCATTTGTTGTAGGAAGACCAAATGATCGTGCTGGTGCTCCTGCTGGTATCGAGGATATGATTATAAACGCTGATCCTAATTTCAATCTAGGAGCTGCAACACGTATGTCAATGTTGGAAGGGGGACGCAGATCATTTTCATGCGCAATTCCACTACATCATATATTTGGATTCTGTAGAAATATCCGAAAAGTTATCTATGGAGCGAAACATACTATAGCGGTTGTGCGAAAGGGTACTGACAATGATGCAATTTGGAGGATTCCAGCAGATGCTGCAAACCCAAATGCTGATGCCGGTAAAGTCATTTTAACAAAACTATCACTCTGGATGCCAGTGCTGACTCCATCGTTGTCAACAGAACCACGTTTACTATCATTTATGGATCAAGGGGGGAAGAGATTATTAAGTTGGCTAACAATGAGTACAGATGTTGTACAATCAACTATTAACGGCATATTTACGTGGAACCTGGCATCAAAACAGGGTATTTCAGCTCCACGTCATATATTTATTGCGTTACAGGATACGACGAGAATTGGAAATCAACTCTCCTCCCATATGATATTTGATCGATTAGGTGTTAATGAAGTCTCGCTGAGAATAAACGGACAACAAGAACCATCCGAGGATATACAACTTAATTACGGTCAAAACCATATTGCACGAGTTTATCATCGATTGCTGTCGTATATGGGACGTGATCAAAATGTCGATACTGGTCTACAAATATCACAGTTGGATTTTAGTACTCTTTATCCAATTTATTACTTTTCGTTGGAACATCTTGACTTAATGAGACAGTCCGTCGTTGATATACATTTCCGAGCTCGTGTACTTCGTGGTGCTATCCCTGAATATAGAGCTATTGCTGTTATTCTCAGTGATAAATCAATGCTACTCGAAGGTGTTGGTGGACGAATGAGACTTATTGATGCACCAGTGGAAAATCTTTAATTGAATTTAGAAATGCTTGCATTTCCGATTTAGAATCAATCTGTTTTGTATAATGTCGTATAGTAATATCAATGTTACGTTGACACCTGGTCAGCTAAAAAAATTACAATCCAAATCAGCTAAGCAATGTGGAACCACAATAACGCTGAAACCTAATCAAATGAATGGCGGAGGGAATAAACTATCGCTGACGAAAACTCAGGTTAATCATTTTAATAAAGCGCTGAAAGAAAAAAAGGGAGTTCAGGTTACTCTTTCTACGAGCGCGATTAAAAATATGGAAAAGACTGGTGGTATATTCCCGTTGTTAGGGTTGATTCCAGGGTTGATTGCCGCAGCAGCCCCAGCGGTAGCGAAGGCAGCAGCATTAGGAGCTATTGGTACCGCAGCAGGAATGGCATTGAAAAAGGCAACTGGAAAAGGGTATAAAAAAAAGGAAAGGGTCTAAGACTACCAGGAACCCCGAGTTCATGGTACAGCGGAAAGGGTCTTCGAATTCCAGGAACGATATAGTTCCGAAATCTTCGATTTCCAAACCGATGGTTCCCATGTCCAATTTTGATTTAATTGATACCGCTAAAAAATTAAAAATAAAAAATTTCAGAGGGGTTTTTATGAGAGATCAGTTACCGGCACAACCAAATGATGTTGAAACCGGTATTATTAATTTAGATAACAGCTCCGGACCTGGAACTCACTGGGTTGCATACGCGATTGATCCACGTGGGATTATTTATTTTGACTCATATGGATTAGCGCCGCCGAAAGAATTTATGCGTTATATAAAAGATTTTCCAATGAAGACTTGGTATTCTACGTTACCAACACAAACAATGCTTGATCCACCAATATGTGGTAATGAAGTATTAAACGTACTTGATGCTATATCCAAAAGATTTTCGAAACCACCTCATATAGTAGTAAATGAGTATACTAGCGGTAGAAACGCTAGCGTTTCTCGGATTAGAAATCCATAGGATTTAAATGATAAAAAGATTTCTATAATAATGATTGATATTTGGGGACGACCTTTATCATCGCTGAAGAAACCTGATAGTGGAGTTGAAACCGTTGATAACAAGGATATTAAAAAACTAATCGAAGATGAAATATCCGAAATATTAAACCTAGCAAATATTGATCCTGGTGAAATAGTTGTATTTCAAGATCGTCAGGGTAAGTTGAAAAGTAGTAATATCTCTCTTAATGATATTTTGGTTAAACGACGAGACGCAGCAGAGGATACTATCGCGTTATTTTCTGATGGGGGTAAACTCAAACCAGGTGTACTTGTTTCAACGATTACGGATAAATTAGCAACATATGATAACACAGTGAATTCATTAAAATCGCTTAATGATAAGTATGATGATCATATAATTGTATTTGACCAGTTTAGTGAAACACAAAGAAATACAATTAACAAAATTGACAAACCCATACTAGAATTTTTTGGAAATCCACCAGTAACCACACCAAAACTCACCTTAATAAAAGATTCTATGTTAGAACTAACAAGTCTTCAATCCGAATATGAAAAACACACGAAACTATTTATGACGTTTCGTAAAAACATCATGGATAAGTTTATTGGGAGCCCATTTGATAAAATTGAAATAACCCTTCCTGATATTAAAAAATCCATCGATGAACTTAAAACATTCAACAGCGCAATAAAGGATGATGCAACGAGGATGATAAGCGTTGTTGAAAAAGTAAAAATTCCTCATGATAAATCTATCGTCAACAACGTAGTACACACGATTCAACACGGATCATATACGTGGACTCCCACAAACAACAAACTAGATATCACCGCAACCGTAAAGGGTATTTATCGATTAACAATAATATCACCGACTCAGTTTGATATATCATCAAGTAGTTCATCTGGAGTCAATAATACGATATCAACGATCATCGACAAAGGAACAACTGAACTATTCACGATAACGACTACAGATAGAAATCTAGCCAGGGTTTCAGTAACGTGGTACGTAGAATTCGTAGTGGATTTAAGTAAACAATTAAATTAATTTAAAAATTCTTTCACGATTCAAAATTACAAAGTAATTTGTAATTGAAAATGCTAGCACCTTTAAAATAAAATGACTCCATCATCGAATCAGTATCGCTATGATCAAGTCAGAGAATGTCAAACTAAACTCAGTTCTCTCTGTGAAGAATATCAAATAAAAATCAAAAAATACAAACGAAGAATAACCACAGTTGATATCACAGTGTACTCGGTGTCAGGAGTAATCACTGCTGCTGGAATAATACTATCTTCGGTTACAATGATTGCTCCGGTCGTAGTTCCAATCGCTATTTCCGCAGTGGCTACAATTGCTGGTATATTAACTGGGATCACAAAAAAACTATCATCGTGTAGCCAGAGTAAACTACATGATTATTTAATTAAATATCATATTGCATCTTCCGGTTACTCGCAATTATCCTCGTTGATATCATCGTCGTTGGATGACACAACAATATCAGATAGTGAATTTTCAACTATGGCTCAATTGTATAAATCAACAATGCTGAAATTAGAGCAGAATAATAATAATAATGTCGTCGCAAGAACTACTTCAACAAATAGTAACAAATACAACACCGGTGAAAACAAGCACGATATCAGTAACCTCAACACGTCCCGAATTTAGTGTTAATTTTCCAATTCCTGTTCCCGTGAGCGAGATCGCACTAGCAAAACTACGAGTGTATCATAGCTGGCCTAATATTAGATCGGTAGCATTTGATGGTCAACAACCGAATAATTCCTTGGTATTTGCAAACAAGAATCGTGAAGACGGAACACCAGATTGGCAGGTTGTTTCTATACCAACTGGGTCATATCAAATCGAACAGATCAATGCTGAATTTCAACGAAAAATAAAATCTCTCACCGGAAAAGAATCAAAAATCGCTATAACAGTTCATGAACCAACACTATCATCTGCTATCGAGATAAATACAGAAGGATACGTTGTAGATATTTATCAGAGTTCTATAAGATCAGTGTTAGGATGGCCTGAATTACCACCGGATAACTCGCGAGAAAATTCGAAGGATTTTCCACCCGAACCTAAGAAATCCGATTATATCACCAACAAAATAAAACCCGTCAATGAAGTCAAAAATTATCAAGATTATGCTCCTAATAAATTCTTGAATAAAGAAATTTTTGAATCAATTTATGTTCCTCTCATTAACGGAAATTTCACAGTAATGAATAATGATTTTTCACGACTGCTAATATCTATTAAATCCGGCTCTCTCACCAAGGATGAATTTATCAACGTCGTAGAAACGGGTAATAAAATCATCGACGATATGAAAATATTTCACTCTATAATTATTCAAGAAGTATTAAATGAAAAAATCTTACATGATAAGTTTGCGGATCTATATAAGATTAATAAAACGGAGATTAAAGATTTTAAAATCCCTGGATATAATCCGGATAAACTAAAGAAACAACTTGACGATGCTATTGATATTGGGTTCAAAAGAATCCACGATAATTGGAAAAAATCGAAGAATCCCCCAGCAAATATTCTGAAATTTAATAATGATCCAGAAGGCGGCGGTAGACATATTGCTCCGAACAATGTGAATATTTCAACGGTGATTGCGCTCAATTTAGTATGTGACGTTATCGAAGGAAATTATCAAATAAATCTCGAACAATCAAATCAAGCTCAGCAAGGATATATTTTATATTCATTTGCACCAACGGCTCCTCCAGGATTTCTAATTATTGAAGACCCAACTAATCTAGTCTATATGCGATGTCATAATAATTTGTTAACGAGAATTAATTTTAAACTCACTGACCAATCTAATAATCTGATTGATTTACGAGGTGAGGTTTTACAAATTAGTTTATTTGTGAAATCTTAAGGACTTGATCAAATATTTAGTTAGCGCATTAGCAGCCGAGGAGGTGAACGTCAACTAAATGGCATCTTTTTTTTTACCCGAAAACTCCACGAATTTTCCAAGCATCGTAGCAGCAAAGGGGATGGTGACAACAAAAATGGCGTCGTTTTTTTTTTAATTTTATTTTGATGAATGGAGGCTTATATTAAGCATTTTCGAGAAAGCCTCAGTTTGCTAAATCGACGCCTGTAAAAGTTGGTCTGTTCACCTCCTCTGCTGCTATGTGTAATAACTGTTTTAAGTCCTTATATTGCATATTTCAAATACTAAAATAAATATTAAATGTGTAATAACTGTTTTAAGTCCTTATATTGCATATTTCAAATACTAAAATAAATATTAAATGTGTAATAACTGTTTTAAGTCCTTATATTGCATATTTCAAATACTAAAATAAATATTAAATGTGTAATAACTGTTTTAAGTCCTTAAATTGCATATTTCAAATACTAAAATAAATATTAAATGTGTAATAACTGTTTTAAGTCCTTCTTGTTTAATATGGAATAGGTTGACAGTTGCGTCATGGAAGTCCAGAGATTTCCACCCTCTTTTATCCTGATGGGGGGACGGGGATGAACCATTTTCTACAGCTGGCCTCTCCATCAGTAGCACATTTATGATACATAAAACAATTTCCTTTTGTGGACATCATGCTAGATGGGGTTCCAGTGTATCTACCCTTATAATTCCTATCAAGCTTGAAAGAGCACAGATCAGTTTGGTATGACTAATCAGTAAAAGAAAAAAGGGAAGAAAAAAAATCATTGATCCATTATGCATGCAAATTATTATCTGTTATTTGCAGTTAATTCAGTTTATATTTTAATTTTTTTGGTAAATAAGGCTGTATATCAACACTTTTCCATGTCCATACATTTTTAAAACATTTTTATA